>OX451740.1:1014279994-1014566477 GCA_948472305.1 Vicia faba
ATTATTTATATTATTATTAAGAATAGAATAATTAGAATAATTATTTAAAGGATTACTTTAATTAGAATATTATGAGGTAGAAAGATTAGGGGCATGATGGTAATTAATGGAATGCTAAGTAAGGACAAGATGGGTAGATATTAGGGGTCCTTTTTGATAAACAAATGAAGAGAGCGTTATTTTTTTAGGGTATGATCGTGAAAGTTTGGAGAAGAGCAGAGAGAAAGCTAGGGCACAGAGGTCTTGGAGAAATCACTGTAACAACGCCTTAGGTTTTGATCATTGTTAAGGGATGTTTATCATTGTTATTATATTTGATCTAAGGTTTAGATAGTTGTAGGACTGCCTTAGGTTTTGGTAGAAGAGGAATTAGTGTTATTGATGAAAAATTGATGAATTGGTGATGAATAATGACTTGTAATTAATGAATAATTGATGTAGTATCATAGAATGTTGATAGATGATGAAAAAATGCGACTATATGATATTTTAGGACTTGTAATATGATGAAATCACAAAATAATTGGATTGGTGCAGTGCATATATCACAACAGAAAAACCATGTTCGCGTTGTGTCGCCGGGCGATGAAGGTTGTGTCATCGGGCGAGGGTTGTATCGCCAAGCGAGAGATGGGGCAATCGAAGAGGTGAAAAGATGGAGGTTTTTGTAATGCGTAGCTTCAAGCATCATCGAGAAAAGGGTGACGCAAAAAGTAGTGTCTCTAGGAGACAGAAGTGTGTCAGTGGGCAACAGATGGTAGACTTGGTGGGTTGAATTGCATTTCTTTAAAAGGTCATAACTTTAGTTCTAGAGTTTGGTTTGAGTTGTCATTTGAAGCAATGTGTAGCTAACACAGTAAACCTTAGTTAGATGGAATAAAATGAGAACTTAAGATTATTTTTCCAAATAACTAAGTTAGGATAGAAATAGGTTCCCCGCTTCAAATTGCAATGATGTTTTGTTTATTATGATGATGTTTGATTATTATGATGATATGATGATGTGATGATGTTGTTATTCTTATATGTGATTATTATGATGGTGTTTTCTTATTATGATGATATTATGATGTTGACGACTTCATGAATGTTGTTGCGTATGACTAGTGTTGGTCATTTATATTTGGTGTTGCACATCCTGCATTCATGGTATAGTTTGGACAACTTTGGTCCGCCCATGTTGATTTAGGAATTTGGTCCAGTGTTGGTCTCAATCCCATTATGTGGATTGAGTGTGTTGATGTTGTGCTCCAGTTCCAATAGGGGATCGATCCTATGGTGGGGGTATTTGGAGGGTGATGGCTTAGCTCCCATCAAAATAAATGGTACCACATGCATGATTCTATGTTCTTGCACTACGTCTTATGTGGCATTGCATAGTTGATTGATTTAGATGATGATGTATTATGTTGTTGTACTAAATTATGATATTGCTGAGTTGATGTTGTGATGTTTGTTGGCTTATTCTACTATGTCTATTCCTTATGTCTTATATAACGATTATGATTTACTCACTCTTTTTGCTTGAATGTTGCCTCTATGTGGGTAACATGCAGGTGTTCAGGAGTAGTTCTTAATGGCCTAGAAGTATATATTTGGAGTGTGTTGATTTAATTCTATTGAGTCTAGAATGTCTTGCTTTGATATTTAACATCGAGGTTGGAAACATGTTGAATTATGTTAATTGATTTTATTACAATGTTTTTGGATTATCCTTGTGGTATTTGAATTGTTACAGTATGAACCTTGATCTAATAAGGTTATTTTGTTGATTTTTTTTTAATAAAGATGTTTTGAACTTTGAATTCCGTTGCGAGTAAGTTGAAGTATTATGGTTGTTATTTAATGAAGCGTATGTCATAAATGATTTTGAAAACCCGTGTTATGGAGTAAGGCATGCATGTATGTAAATTATAAAGCATGTGACACCCTTTTGTTGAAATACTCTAATTTATTTAATTGAATGTTCCTTAGGGTTTTGAAGGGTGTTATATTAGTGGTTTTAGAGCAGATCAATCCATCTTATCAGGTTTTATATGATGTCTACCTCCTGATTGATTGATTAGTACTTGGATATTGTCGATATGTTGACGTTTCTAATGTTGATTGTCTATGCGCAGATTTATGGCTGTAGGAAGAAATGATAAATCTATTGTTCACGCTTTGGATTTTGTGGCTATGGCACTGCAGAACCAACAGGGTCAGTAGAACCAGAATGGAGGGAACGATGATGAGGCTCATGCATGGGGGAGGTTCTAGAGGAAAACCCTCCAATCTACAAGGGAAGACATGATGATGATGGTGCGCAAGTATGGCTTAAGGGGATTGAAAATATTTTCTGGGTAGTGATCTGTAGGAGAATTACAAGGTGCAGTTTAGCATTCACATGCTGGAAGAAGAAGCCGATGAATGGTGGAACAATACGCGTCAGAGAATAAAGATTCTGGGAACAAAAATTACTTGGGCTATATTCAGAGCTGCTTTTCTGGATAAGTACTTTCCAGAAGACGTACATGGTAAGAAGGAAATCGAATTCCTTGAGTTGTGATAAGGAAATTCGACAGTTGTTTAGTATGCAGCTAGATTCAAGGAGCTAGTGCAATTTTGTTCGCACTATAACAACCCAATGGATGAGGTGTCGAAGTGCATTAAGTTGAGAATGGAATGCATGCAGAGATCAAGCATGGTATTGGATATCTGTAGATTCGTCAGTTTCCTGTGCTGGTAAATAAGTGTAGAATCTTTCATCAAGATACCAGAGACAAAGCTTCTTTTTATAAGAGTTATAATGATAAGAAGGGGAAGAACCGGGATCATGGAAAGCTATATGCTGCTCCAGCTGATAAGGGGAATAAAAAGCTTATGATGAGAAGAAGCCAAGTGGGGGAGGAGCTTCCACTTCTATGAAGTGCTATGGGTGTGGCGAGTTAGGCCACCGTGCTGATGCTTACACTAATAAGGTGTTGAGATGTTACAGGTGTGGCAAGGTTGGTCATCGCGTTACTAAATGTAAAAATGAAGGTTCTACTTGTTTCAATTACGGTGAGCAAGGTCACATCAGTACCCAGTGTCAGAAACTAAAGAAGGTTGTTGCTGATCAAAGTAATGACAAGGTGTTTTCTCTGAGTTGTGTTGAGGTCAACAAGAAAGACAACATGATTAGAGATACTTGTTTTATTAACAATATTGAGTTAACTACTATTATCGATACTAGCTGTACTCATTCGTTTATTTCGTTGACTGTGCTACTATGCTGGGATTAAAATTGTCTCATGTGAATGGGGGAATGGTAGTGGAGCTTCCGGCTAATGGTTTCGTTACTACTACTCTTGTTTGTTAGAAGTGTCCTTTATCTATCTTTGGCAAGAATTTTATGATTGATTTGGTGTGTCTACCCTTACACCAAATTGACGTTATCCTTGGAATAAACTGGTTGGAATTTAATTATGTTCATATCAACTGTTATAATAAGATGGTTAGATTTCCCAAGTTTGGTGATAGTGGAGAGCTGATGTTTTTGTCTGCTAAATAAGTAGATGAACTTTTAGAAGATGAAGCTTTGATGTTTGCAATGTTCTCATCGTTACAAGTTGATCGTCAAGCTGCAAGTATGGAATTACCCGTTGTCTATGAAATCCCAGACGTGTTTCCAGATGACATTGGTGATTTTCCACTAGAATGAGAGGTTGGATTTGTTGTAGAGTTAATACCAAGTACAAGTCTAGTGTTGATGTCTCCTTATTGGATGTCAGCTTCAGAGTTGAACGAGTTGAAGAAACAATTATAAGAATTGCTGAAAAGGAAGTTTGTTCGTCTGAGCGTCTCTCTGTGGGGTGCTCTAGTGTTATCGGTCAAAGAGAAAGACGGTAGTATGAGGTTGTGCATGGATTACAGACACTTAAATAAAGTAAATATTAAGAATAAGTATCTACTTTCGAGGATTGATGATTTGATGGATCAATTGGTTGGCACTAGTGTGATTAGCAAAATTGATTTGAGGTTGGATTATCATCAGATTAGAGTCAAACCAGATGATATTCCAAAGACAGTTTTTCGGATAAGGTACGGTCATTATGGGTACACTGTAATGTTGTTTGATGTGTCTAATGCGCCAGGTGTTTTCATGGAGTATATGAATCAAAATTTTCATTCATACTTGGATAACTTTGTAGTGGGACTTATTGACAATATTCTGATCTACTCTAAATCGAAAGAAGACCACACTGGACATTTGCAAATGGTGTTGCAAGTTTTGAAGGAAAATAAGTTATATGAAAAATTGTAGAAGTGTGAATTTTGGCTGAAGGAAGTTAGTTTTCTTGGTCATGTGATTTCTAGTGGTGGAATTATTATGGATCCTTGTAAGGTTGATGCAGTATTGTAGTGAGAGTCACTTAAGTCTGCAACTGAAATTCAAAGTTTTCTTGGATTAGTGGGATGTCATCGAAGGTTCATTGAAGGTTTTTCTAAGTTGGCGTTACCGTTGACATAAATAACTGGAAAGGGTCAAACATATGTGTGGGATGTTGTGTGGGAGGAAAACTTTATAGAACTAAAGAAGAGGTTGATGATTACTTCAGTGTTAATTTTTCCGAATCCAAATGAATCCTTTATAGTTTATTGTGATACTTCTAAGATGGGTCTGGATGGTGTACTAATGCAGAATAGACAAGTTGTTTCTTATGCTTATAGACAACTCAGAGTTCATGAATAAAATTATCCTACACATGACTTAGAGTTAACAGTAGTGGTGTTTGTATTAAATATTTGGATACATTATTTGTTTGGTTCTAAATTAGAAGTGTTTAGTGATCACAAAAGCTTGAAGTATTTGTTTGATCAGAAAGAACTGAACATGCGACAAAGAAGGTGGCTTGAATTGCTGAAAGACTATAAGTTTAATTTGAGTTGCCATCCCAGTAAAGAAACGGTGGTTGCTGATGTGTTAAGTAGGAAGTACTTGCATATGTCAACGCTTATGGTTCGGGAGTTAGTAATGATCGAACAATTCAGAGATATGAGTTTGGTGTGTGTAGAGACTCATGATAGTGTGAAATTAGGAATCCTGAAATTGACTAGTGGAATAATAGAAGAAATTCGAGAAGGTCTGAAGTTTGATTTGAAGTTAGTTGATCAATTGACTTTGATTAACTAAGTTAAAGGAGATAAGTCCGAATTGATGAGAATGGGGTGATGATGTTTGATGATAGCGTGTGTGTTCCTGACATTCCATAGCTTAAGAAGAGCATTCTAGAAGAGGGACATCAAAGTAATTTGAGTATTCATCCGGGTGTTACGAAGATGTATCATGATTTGAAGAAATTATTTTGGTGACCGGGTATGAAGAAGGAATTGCCAAATTTATGTATGCTTGTTTGACTTGTCAGAAGTCAAAGATCGAACATCAGAAACCTACATGTCTTATGCTACCTTTGAGTATTCCAGAGTGGAAGTGGGACAACGTCTCTATGGATTTTGTGTCGGGATTTCCAAAGACTACTAAAAGTAATGATTCGATTTAGGTGATAGTGGATAGGTTTACGAAGTCGGCTCATTTCTTATTGTAATACGATGGGAGAAATGACTTGGTTTTGCATTTTATCGCAACTGTTGCAGATAGTAAGAATTGCCACCGACTTTTCTTTTATCCAATAAGGAAAGATTGAAAAAAACAGGAAAGACCTTTGAGAATTTTCTGAGTTCGGGGGGTAGGTTATGAAAAGGGAAGGTGTTAGCACCCTTTTCATCCGTAGTTATCTACAGGCTCTTAATTTCTAAGCTTACTTTAGTTTTCTTTGTGTGTGATTTGTTTGAAAATGTTTTGACAATTCCAGTGTAAGGAAGTCTGCTTTATGATAATCCTTGTATCATTCCTCAAGAGTGTTTATAAGGCGTTTTAAAGTAATTTTTTTGAAAGTGTGACGTGTGAAAATTATTTTAGTTTATGAGCAAAAAATTAAAGGTATCTTACCTACTAAAAGGTCTTTCGTTAACCTTTTCCTTCTCCGTTAGGGATGGTACTATCCATACCATTAGCTGGTAGGTAGCCCCATCCATTGGATGTGAAGGGACATGCGTAGGATCGTCGTTATGGTTATTGAAGGCAACATATAGGGATACCTTAGAAATTTGAAGGGACTGCCATCATATATTTGTAGGCAATATCGAGGGACAAGATAATTTCTCGTAGGTAACTTCAAGGGACATCGCAAGACTATGATCTTTATGATGACTTTAACCGACGGTATTTGCTAATGGTATCCCTACGTTCGAGGGACATGACCATTGTTAATCTGAAGGCTATGGAGAGAGGCTACCCTAGAGGTGCATGTGTGCAAGAGTGATTCAGTTCATTTATGTTTGTAGTGAGACTTAGGGTTATCTAGAGTTTTGTTTTAGATCTGGCCATACATGCCTAGTTACTATACATGAGCAGGAAAATAAACCTAGGCTATTACATCCCATGAGCAGTTACATAATGAGAAAAAATGCGAGAAAATAAACTAAGTTATTACAAAATCAACCATGCGACCTATACATTTGTTTTCTAGAATTTAAATAGCAAAGAAAAAAGAAATTAGAAGAAGGCATTTAAATCCTAAAAAAAATTCTAAATGTTAGGAAAATATTTTTTAAAGTGTGAATTAATAATTAACCCAAATTCTAAGTAATTTATAAATTAATTGTGAAATAATTACAAATTTAATTTAATTAAAGCAATTTTTGTTCGTTAAAAGTTAAATTAGTTAATTAAAAAAACCTAAATCTAATGTTTAAGCAAAAATAATAAAAACAAGAAAATTGGAAAATTGGAAAAAAAAGATTAAAAAGAAAGCCTGGGGTGAGACTTGAACCCACGCCCCATAGGTTAGAGGCGCGTACCTCATCCACCAGGCAATGGTGCTTGTTGTGTTTGGAGAATGACTGGAAATCATTATATCTCTTCCCTGCGCATTATCTTGGAAAAAAATAGAAATTGACAAAAGGCTGGTTCGAACCCACGCCCTTATACAAGCAAAGCCTTAAAAACGCACGCTCTTGCCACTGGGGTGGCTGTTATATTCGGTCATGGAATACAAACAAATAATTATATAATAAAACAACCTTTTTATTTTAATTTTAACAAGTTTCAGCGGAGGTGAGCCCTGCTGTTGGATCAACCAATTGGGACACCCTATCATGCCATGCCAGAGTCAACAAAACCATCAAACCTTGACTCACTGGAGAAGCTCCGGAGCCGTATCTTCGATCGTCTTCTCCAGCCACCACTTTTTTAAAACCTACAAAAAATCAAAAGATTGAAAAGTTAATGGGGTTCTTTTCTCTTGAATGTTCGTGTAAAGAAAGATCTGAAGCAAATATATTTCCGTGCCTTAAAAATGGCATATAGATATTCAACATCAAAGCTTGCATGTGATACGTCAAACTCGTCTTAAATCATATCCTGAACACATTTGGGCTCATGAAACACATTAGTAATGAATGAAATTTAATATTGAATTCAAAGAAAAACGCATATCGGTGGAGTTTGAAGCACGGGTTCCGGGCACCAAATCTGCTAGTTCTTGGGCTGGACATGTTCCTGAGGACTTCAGGAAGAGGTTTGGACACCTCGTTTAGACTGCAAACCCTTGGAATTTACAATACGATCTCCACACCTTTCTTTCTAAATTTTGAGTTTGTAAACCTCATTTTTAGCAGCTCCTCATGTCTTGTTGGTATGAGTTATTGTGGTATTTATAGGGCATGGGATTGAGTCAACAAATATGACACAATATCATGCAATCATGGCCAAAATCAAACAAAAATCAAACATGTTTTCAAGCTTCCATTTTTATAGATTCTTGCCATTTTTTAGCTCACACGGTTTTAGGCATGTTTGTCACATGTTCTTGGGACTCAATATGATCCAAAACTAAGCCCATATGCACTAGTCTATCATTTGTGATTTTTATTTAATTTATATTGAGTTTAATTGAATAAAAGTAAAATATATATATATATATATATATATATATATATATATATATATATATATATATATATATATATATTGCATGAGTGGATTTATGAGTCCTTAACTATGTCATGAACATATTTGAACTTCAAAATTTAAGCCCATTTGCCAAAAAGTCCAAAATTACTCTATTGAGATTTCATGCATTTTTCTCAAATTTTCCTAACTTGAACTGATCATAGTTCTCTCAATTTTCATTATTTGAAGGTTATCTATGACTTTTTAGAAAGCTCAATATGTCCTTTACAATCTCTATTTTTATCATTTTTTCCTTTGAAGACCTTATCTTGATGTAAGTTGACTTGACAAAAAGTGTCTTTTTGTTGAATTTTGAAATGACCTATAATGTTTGGACCCATATCTCTCAAATTCCGCACTTTTTTGGATTTGAGCTTAGAGAGTCAAAGTTGTAGAGAATTGGATTTCCTTCAAAATAAGCTTTGTTTGAGGAAAATATGATGAAGCATGTGAATGTTATGCTTGGTCAAAGTTTAGTTGACTTCTCCTAGAAGAATCATCAAAACCCTAATTTAGTAACTTTTGACTTTTGAGCAATATCTTGATGAATCATGATCAACCCTTGTTCAAATGATGAATGTGACTTTAAAATGTTGATGTTGACCAAAAATCATGAGGTTTGACTGTATGTTAACCACAATTGAATTTTTATCCAATACAATTGATTTTCCATCATCTGAGCAATTGAGAAATCTTGAGCAATTGAGAACCCTAGGAAGATGAGTAGACCTCTTGAAATAATTTGATTTGAAAATGAGAGGGAAAATTTTGGGGTACAAAAGATGCTCCTGTTCAATCTTCTTAAACCTGAAGGGTTAGATTGGCATGCTCGCCATTCATGATCTGAAGGTGGAAGAGGATTGAACACTTAAGTGCCCAGAAATTTGCACCCGAATGTGCACAAAGTAACACTGTTGGTTGATGGTACCGAGAATAGGCTTAAAGATTCCATTTGGGGAGTGACGGGATGTCATCGGAGATGGGATTATAGATGCCATCTAGAGGAACTGTTGATAGGAATATCAGAATGAGTCTATGCCTGAATTTGTCTGAATGATGTACAAGAATGAGTCTATGTCTGACTTTGTCTTGAATATGTATTTGGAATGAGTGTACGCCCGACTTTGTCCAAAAGAGTTTCAGAAGGAATCTACGTCTGATTTCATTTGAATGATGTACTAGAAGACGTCTACGCCCGACTTCATCTAAAAGAGGTATTGGAAGGAGTCTACGCCTGACTTTTTTCAAAAGAGTAGAAGAAGGAAATCTACGCCTGACTTCATATGAATGATTCACTAAAATATGTCTACGCCCGACTTCATCTATAAGAGGTATTGGAAGGAGTCTACGCCTGACTTTTTTTCCAAAAGAGTACCCGAAGGAAATTTACACCTGATTTTATGTGAATGATACACTAGAGTGAGTCTACGCCCGACTTTGTCTAGAAGAGATATTAGAAGGAGTCTACATATGACTTTTTCCCAAAAGAGTATTAGAAGGAAATCTATGCCTGATTTTATCTGAAGGATATACTAGAATGAGTACACGTCTGACATTATCTAAAAGATACGTTTGGATTGAGTTTACCCCCAATTTATCCAAAAGAATATCAGAAGGAATCTACGTCTGATTCTATGAAAATGCTGGTTATGTAGATAGTCGCCCCTTCTAGTTTCTGGACCTGATCTATATCATGTCTGTAAATTGTTGATAATATTTGTTTGTATGCAAATTTAACCTGAAAAGACAAAGTTAGCTTTATGCAATGTCATGATGTATGCATTGCGTAATGATGCTCTCAAAATAAATGAGAAGGTTACATGCATTTGGTATGCATATGTTATGATATTTTAAATGAAGTATGGATGCGACATGTTGTTGGAGCGCGTTGGTAGCTTCTTATAACGATGTTCTTGCTGGGGACAATGAATCCTTGACTGTCAATGGAGATGAAGAAAGTAATTATTCAGTTTCTGCTGGGAATAATTTTACTGAAGATTCCTATCTTCTATTTAAGGATACTTTGTTGGGGATCTTCGACTTCTGCTTGAGTTTAGAAATAATCAAGGAGAGTCAGTTGCTCACTGTTTGCCGAAGGAATTGATTTTTGCATATCCTGACTGGGGAAAAGAGAGATGGATGTTATTGGACCAAGTTATAGACATTGTAGAAATTTCTCTGGGATAACAACTTTGGTCAGACCCTGCTGGAGGGAAGGATATGATTTCATGGTGTTGGAGAAATAAACTCCATTGGGGAATGAAATTCCTATAAACTGTGTTAAGGAAATAATTTATGTCGAGGATTATTATTTCATAGGCTGTGTTGAGGAAGTTTTCACCGTATACTGGGGGAAATGATCAAATTTTCCTATCTATTGGGGAACCTCGTTGGGAAGATAGTCATGTCAAGCTGTACATCGGGGATATGGAAGTGAACTGCTGGAAGATGTCCCAGTTTCGGTCTGACTTACATATTTAGGCTTGCTGGGAGTATATCTTTGTTGAAAATGAGCCCGTGAAGGCAGCTTTGTGCGGATTTGTGGATGACTTGAACCTTGCCCCAACCCTTAGAGTATTTAGTAAATGCCTATTCCTGTTTTTATGCATATATTTGTTAATGGTAATCATATTCATATGCATATGTTCATTCAGTTTAGTCTTTGGACGTTTTTGCAAACAAAACAGAGAAAGTAAAAATAATTTTGAATTTTGAATTATATTTGTATTAAAAGTTTGCCTATAAACCGACAGTTTTGTACAAAGAAACAGAAATTCTGGTACGAGGAAGTCGTCGAAAATTAAAAAGAGTATAAAGCTTCTCATCCCTCGTTGTTGGAAGAAGTTGAGTGAATTGATATGTACCATTTTAACTATGACGTTTGGTAACAAAGCTTGTTATAGGTAGATGATCCAACAGTACATAGTCATACGCCTTAATCCCTAACTTTTTCCTGGACCGCCTTTTTGGGGTTTCAGTCCATCAGGATACCCTTTTTTGCCATAGCAGCCTTTTCAGGTTTTTGACTTGTTGGGTGTATATATCCTTAATTTCTTCTTGAACCCTTTTGGTTCGTCGGGATGCCCTTATTTTTGCCTAGACCAGTCAACCTAGCGGATCACTTTCATGCATAGTATTTTTTTATTATGTTCGTGTTCATATGTGTCATACCCCAATTTTTTACCTAAGATCCCATTTTTATTTTTGCATTTTTATACAAAAGTCAAGGTCATGAAATACGGTCGATTTTAACCTCTCACATTCGAGCATTGATTATGCAGAAATTGTCAAGTATTTTGAACATTCTTAGCCTATGTATCACTAACTTCTAATCAAGCACGAAGTGTGTTTTTTCGTTTCTTTGATATCATTTTCAGGAAACAGATCTGAATCAAGAGCATTAGGCGCCACACCTCGATTATGGTTCAGAGTCTCTCAAGCCAGAAGTACAGTTGATCGCAGATTCTTGAAGACTGATTCATCAGGGGAATCGTGTGTTTATTTCAACGCCTTGTTCGACAAATGGTCTCAAGCTTCTCCATAACTTTCTCAGAGTATAAACAAGATTTCATCATCACGGGTTCATATGTGCATCAAGATGCTTTGGAATGCGAAGAAATATCAAGTTTGCTTCAATCCAATTCCAAGCCTTGAACTGCAATTTTTCAAGAAAAGTCATCTGCAAGGGAAAAATGGTCAAAAGCACACTGAAAAGTTAAACTTTGACTTTCAGATCAAATCAAGTTTCAACAATTTTATTTCATCAAGACATGAGATTGGTTCATCAAAAAATGAGGAGTCAGAAGTTACTTTGGAAAAATCAAAATTTCTAAACATTTAGAAAATTTTCTAAGTGTTAAGAGTATGTGATACATCAGAACTTCTGAGCCAGCCTCCATGCAAGTGCAGTTAGAAGTTGCAAATTTGGTTCAGAACATAGCCTTCAATTAGAACATGGCTCTTCAGCAAGTACTATCAGAAGTTGCAAATTTGGTTCAGAACATAGCCTTCAATCAGAACATGGCTCTTCAGCAAGTGCAGTCAGAAGTTGCAAATTTGGTTCATAACATAGACTTCAATCAGAACATGGCTCTTCAGCTTCCATGCAAGTGCAGTCAGAAGTTGCAAACGTGGTTCAGAACACAATCTTCCATCAGAACATGACTCTTTAGCACATAGAGGTTACGCTTCTGATCTTCTGTGATCAGAACATCACCAAATCTCAAAACCTCATTTAAGTAAACTGCTGCCCTGCTACAAGTACAGTCCTGCCACCAGCTGCCACAACACTCCAAGGTGCTGCTGATCCAGCCCACGCCTGTACTTTCTCAAACCCCATACTTGCATTAAATTAGCATACAAAAACTATGATAAAAAAGCATTGGAATAGTATACCAAAAAGGTTTGAATCCCATTTGTTTTTCCCCCCAAAACCACAACAAACCCATCTATAAATACTTTGCTCCATCACACGTTCGAAGGGTTGGTTTTTGGAAGAGAGATTGGCTGGTTGGTTTTTGGAAGAGAGATTGGCTGGTTGGTTTTTTTGGGAAGAGAGATTGGTTGGCTGGTTTTTGGAGGAGAGATTGGTAAAAAAGGGGAGAGAAAAGGAAGTTGAAACCTTCATAAAAATTCCAGAAATCCCAAACAGAAAACCAAACCTTTGTTCTTCCTTTTTGAATCAAAGAGCTTGGCACTTCCTCTTTCGTTACTCTTGTTGTTTCCAAAACATCCAAAGGTAGCAGCTCAAATCTCCAAGCCCACGTTCCAGGTTCAAGGTAAGTCTTTCTGACTTTGCTTGTTTTTCATTCTGAACATCATTAACATGTAAATATCATAATATTGATGTTGTTCATATCATTGCATAAGTAGAAAAAACTGTGGATCAGAGTTTCTTGATTAGGGCTAGACTCATATTTAGATTTAAAACCTCTATAAACTGTTGTGTTGTTATTCTTCTGATTTGCTGTTTAATAATAGCTGAATATGGCATAGAACTTCTGATGTTCACTCACAGTTTTAGCACAACACAGAACTTCTGAGTTCTCCATGCTGTTAACACACACATAACTTCTGATGGTTCACTCATTGTTCTAACACAGCACATAACTTCTCAGTTCTCCTTACATGTCAAATACACTGTACTTCTGATGTTTCCACTCACTGTTTACAAACACTCAGATTTTCTAATTTTTACATACTGATAACGCACTAAACTGCTAACGTTTGCTCACTGTTTTAGTGTAATACAAAACTTCTGACTTGTGGCCCACTGTCCGAATACCACCCAGAATCTTTGTCTTTTCCCTCTAACATGTCTTGCAGGAACTCAAAGTGTATCAATCCAGAACTTCTGACGCTTCCTTCTGAATCACCACGCGCCTGGCTTCAGAACTTCTGATCCCTATTTGTTTTGCTTGCAGTAGCGCGCTGTTTTTATCTTTCATTTATTTTCTTTCTCATCATTTTTAATATTAACTCTTTTTTATATTAACATAAAAAGACATAAAAATATTTTACTTTTAATTTATTCTTTTTTTAATTCATTAAGACAAAAAACTCAATATTCAAACTCATACCTTTTAAGTCAAAACTTCGACATTAGGTCGTCGTATCTTCAAAATCACGTCCACACCCATTTTTATCCAAATAAACCATTTTAATCAAACAAACAATTTTAATAATCAGATATTTCAAAAGGTTCCTGTAGAGTACCGCAGATGCATTAGGTGCTAATACCTTCCCATTGCATAACCAACCCCCGAACTCTCGATCTCTTTCAAAAACGCATTGTATTTTTCATTACTTTTAAGTGTTATTTTACATTGCATATTTTAGGGTTTTATTTCGCTCTTTTCCCATTCCCCTTGGAAATAATAAAGCGCGGTGGCGACTCTTTCTATTTGTGAGTCAAGTTAATTAATAGCTTGATCTCCGATTTTCACCACTACAGAATTGGCGACTCTGCTGGGGAAAGATTGACCTCTTACTGGTCCATCCCTAAGTGGTTTAAGCCTAGTTTGTCTTATCTATTTTATTGTTATTTGATTGTTTGATTATATGTATATATTGTGATTATTTGGGTGTTGATAATATTTACAAACGACAAGTCCTATACCTGGACTAAGTTACACTTAGGAATAGGACGGGTGGTATAGTCATGTTAACTTTGAGGGAGTAATCCCGAAGAAGGAGGAATGAAATCCACCACTAAGTGGAATCCCTTTTGGACGTAGTATTTGTTTACCGGGTAATCGGGAAGACATTATTGCTTTCTACCTGGGAGCCAGAGAAGTTAAGAACCGTAGAGCCCTAACCCATCTTAGCCTCTTAGGTGTAGTGCGGAGACTATAACGGAGTAATTCGGAAGTAGTTGTCACGCGATGCTGCACTCAGACGAGTTTCTCTTGAGAATATTGCTAATTACCGAGTAATCGGGACATTGGTAATATCCGAAGGAGGAATGTAGACTCTGGGAACTTTTAGAACCTTGTTTTACAGGTGTGATTAAACCTTCAGTACATACCTTGGGGATGGTCTTTACCTTTGACTCCATGCTCGTGACGTTGAACCTTTCGACTTTGTTTGTGACCTTACTTGTGGTTGTTGCATATCCATGCCTCCATTCATCCATAAAACCATTTTCACTCAAATTTCAAGGAATTTGGAAGTCTTTCTTTGTAGACATCATAAGTTTCGTCAAGCTCAATGGATCTTGGGTGTTTATGGGGTGAAAACCCTAATCCACCAAAATGGATGATTGATCTTGATGATAACTTGATCAAAGCTTTGATCCAATTTAAAATTCATCTTCTATCTTCATACTTTGATGTTTACAACTTAATATCTTTAGTTCCTTGAAAGTAAAATGAAAACTCTCTTTTGCATACCATACATCATTCTACACTTTTTTCACTTTCAAAAGTCATTTCCAAGTCTTAATTTTTCCTTTGGTCTCACAAGTACAACACTCGCGCTAAGATAACAGTGGAGAATATCAAGAAAGAGGTTTATGAACTCCGTAGAGAGAAGACTAATTTGAAAGCTATTATGGAGCACTTAACTGGTTTGGTTGAAATTTTGGTTGCCGCCCAAGTCAATCCTGCTAAGAAAGAAAGAAGCGATGGTAAAACTCTTCAGTGAAACTCTAAAGTATTTCATGAGAAGGCGATGGTTAATGCACCTAATGACTTTTCTAACAAGTTGAATATGGGATTGCTTCTAGAAGAAGATGTCCGAAAGGGATGTTTATATAAAGATGGTAGCTCAGCTAGTGGTGTGAAGAAGTTTGATAATAACTTGCCTAAGAAGAGAACCAGAGGAAGAAATAATCATCGTCAGAATCACCATGTTCCTCCTATCATCCCTGCATTCAATTTACCTTCTGCAACTTCAGTTCATTAATGGAATCAGCAAGTTCCTAATCATAGGAAATCTTAGTGTGATCCAATTCCAACAACCTATACGAAGTTATTTCCTGTCCTGAGGCAGAGGAATTTGGTTCAAACCCGACCTCCACTGAAGGTTCCTGAGAAGATGCATTGGTATTACGAAGCTGATTTGACTTGTGCCTTTCATCAAGGTGCTCCTGGGAATGACTTGGAGGGTTGCATTGCTTTGAAGATTGAGGTTTAGAAGTTGGTCAGAAGTGGTATCTTGTCATTTAAGGATATTAGTATTGAGGTTCAAGTCAAATCTTTGCCAAAGAATAAACATGATTGAAGGATACCTCTGAGTTTAAAGAAGAGAGTCTTCTCAGTTTAATTAGAATTTTTTTTGCTTGTTCATTTGTAATTTTTCTTGTTTATCATTGCACTGTTTGCATGTAAGAACTTGTTTTCATTTGAATGATTATCTTAATACAATGAGTATATTTGTCTTGAAGAAATTCATTCGTTTCACTCATATTTGTTTTCAAATTTTAAATTGCTTTTTGCATTATGAGACCAACTTGTTGCCCATTCTCTTTGTGATCGGTGGATCTGGAACTGACTGTTTAACGCTGGTTCGCGGAATGTCGCAGAAGCAAGAGTCGCCACCGTCTTTTATTTTCTCCAATATGGAAAGGACAAAAGCACAGAAAAATTCCTTTTGAGATTGTTTCTCGGTTCGGGAGGTAGATTTATAGAAAGGGAAGGTGTTAGCACCCTTTCTATCCGTGGTTATCCACGGGCTCTTAGATACTTGCTCATTTGTGTTTTCAAAGTGTTTGTTTGCTTTTCAAGTGTGAGTGGGTTTGAAAAAGTTTCGTTTAAAATTTCAGTTCGACTCTTGTATCAGTCCTCAAGAGTGTTTGAAAAGTTGTTTTTGAAAGCTTTTTGAAAAGTGTCGGTGTGAAAAGAAGTTTTTGATTTGTTTTGAATTAGAGCAAGTATCTACGAGTCATCTACCTACCCTAAGGAATTAGTCTGTATAAATGTCCTTAAGGTAGTGCCATCCCACCATTGAGAGGTAGGTAGCACCACCGTTGGAGGTGTTCGGGTCAATTCGAGGGTTAGGGACAATGTGGTCATCGAGCAATAGTAAGATACCTTAGGAGCTACCCTTATGCCATTGATCTTTTATTCCGAGGCAACTATTCCGAGGCAACTTGTTCCGAGACCACGTTTCGAGGGACAAGGCAACAGTAGGGTCACCAGAGCAATAGGAAGACACCTTAGAAGCTACCCTCATGCCATGTTCATAGACATGAGGACTTACTAAAACTTCCTCTACTCGACGACCACATTTCGAGGGGCAAGGCAACAGTGTGGCGTACCCTAGGAGTGGTGTGTGATTCGTGTGTCATTTTCAGTTATATTTGTCTTTGTCATGCATTGGTGATTTACGCTTTTATTTTATTTTTGGCCATACATTCTTTCATGTTATTATTAGCAGTTAAGAGGTGCGGGAATTTAAAGTGCGGAAAAGATAAAGGTCATACGCTATTACAAAGGCGCGGGTCTACATCGCCAAATTAAACCAAGACCCGATTTGAATAAAAGTACGGAAAGTAACTAAGTCTCTAATTATTATTACAAGGCCTTGGGGCAATTACATAACATTCATAAAAGAAATAAAAAATAAATGCACGAAAGGAAATAAGAATCGAGTGCAAGGGCGTTGGACCCTTTAAAGAAATTAAATATGAAATTACAAATTAATTAAAGAAAAGAACTTGTTTTTGATGTTTTTGTATTTAGGGGCAATAAAGAAAATTAATTGAAATTAAGAAAATGTTTAATTTTAAACCTAAATTACTAATTGGTTAAATGACACATTTATTTGCAAAATTAATTAATAATTAATAAATGATAAAAAATAAAGAAAGATTATTTATTAAGAAAAAGAATAAAAAAGGCTAAAACCTAATTTTTATGTTTTTTAGTTTATTTAAGAAAAAAAGTTAAGGTTAAACCTAAAATTAAACTAATTGATTAATGGAATTTATGTACAAAATAATTAGTGAATTAAAAATTAAATAAATAAAACATATTTTTATTTTATGGTTTCTGATTTTTTTGGTTTTTTATGAAAATTGTTTTTGATGAATTAATTAAAATAAATAAAACAAAATAAAAAAATGAAAAAAAGAAAGAAAACAATATGCAAACCAATGGGGGGTATTGACCCCAATTAAGGAGGTGGCTTGATGAATTTTGGCCCAACAGGAAGAGGCCCTTTGCTGACTTTTTGAATCACATGCTTACGCGTTGACTGGAGTATTCTATGGACTCTTGGTTGCTGGCCACTAGATGGATCATTAAAGTCCCTTGTTGTTGACTTTTGAAAATGACCTATAATGTTGAAATTGATAACTTTTTGTGAGAGAATTTCTTGGGCTTGGAATGTGAAGATGAGTTGTAGGAAATGTCATTCTCTTCAAAATGAGCTTTGGATGGAATTTTTCTGATAAACCATGTGGAAGTTATGCCTTGGTCAAGTTACAGTTGACTTTTCAACTGTCCAAAAATAGAAACTTTTGCATCTTGAGACTTTTGAGCCATTCTTGTGGAATCATGGTCAAGATTTGACCAAATGATGATTGTGGCTTCAAAATAAGATGTTGACCAAAATTTTTGACTTTTGACTGCCAAATGACCATTTTGCCCCTACAGTTGACTGTGGAGCAATTAGGGTTTTTGACTGTGCAACTTGACCTTGTGAGCCTTGAAACTTGACATGTAGGTGCTTGACAATGTGTATGAGCATAGGAGACTTGATTGAGCCCTTGAAAACTTCAATTTCCTTGCAAGAACCAAAACCCTAGTTTGCATGGCTTAGGAGGATGGTTGACTGTGTAGCCCTTGAGTAGACTTTGAACCATTTGTTTGTCATAACTTTGAAGATTATGGGAGGGCAAATTTTGGGGTACAACAGTTGCCCCTGTTCAATCTTCTTAGACCTGAGGATGTAGATTGGCTTGTGTGCCTTTCGGGATCCGAAGGTGGAAGATGATTGAACACTAGAGTGCCCAGAAATTTGCGCTCACATAGTTGAGTATCAGCAGTGCGATGGCGGGAATGGGCTTACAGATGCCATTTGGAGAGGTGGTGGATAATTGTGGAGATGGTCTTATAGATGCCATCGGGTGGTGTCGATCGCGTAAGAGATTCCTTAGCGAGAACTTGTGTACCTGAGAAAGAAAGAAAATTACCTGGTCTGCTGCAGGAGTTGACATTCAAACTCTTTGTGGAGACGTGCCCTGGCTGGATACAGGAATTGAATCTTTAAACTCTTCAGACGTGCCCTGGCGAGATACAGGAATCGAGTATGGTATTGTAGTCGTCAACAGATACACCCTGGCAAGATACAGGAATCGGATCTTCGAACTCTTCAGACGTGCCCTGGCAAGATACAGGAATCGAGTCTGGTAATGTAGTCGTCAACAGATACACCCTGGAAAGATACAGGAATCGGATCTTCGAACTCTTCAGATGTGCCCTGGCAAGATACAGGAATCAAGTCTGGTACTGTAGTCGTCAACAGATACACCCTGGCAAGATACAGGAATCGAGTCTGGTACTGTAGTCGTCAACAGATACACCCTGGCAAGATACAGGAATCGAGTCTGGTAATGTAGTCGTCAACAGATACACCCTGGCAAGATACAGGAATCGGATCTTCGAACTCTTCAGACGTGCCCTGGCATGATACAGGAATCGAGTCTGGTACTGTAGTCGTCAACAGATACACCCTGGCAAGATACAGGAATCAGATCTTCGAACTCTTCAGACGTGCCCTGGCAAGATACAGGAATCGAGTCTGGTACTGTAGTCATCAACAGATACACCCTGGCAAGATACAGGAATCGAATCTTCGAACTCTTCAGACGTGCCCTGGCAAGATACAGGAATCGAGTCTGGTACTGTAGTCGTCAACAGATACACCCTGGCAAGATACAGGAATCGGATCTTCGAACTCTTCAGACGTGCCCTGGCAAGATAAAGGAATCGAGTCTGGTACTGTAGTCGTCAACAGATACACCCTGGCAAGATACAGGAATCGGATCTTCGAACTCTTCAGACGTGCCCTGGCAAGATACAGGAATCGAGTCTGGTAATGTAGTCGTCAACAGATACACCCTGGCAAGATATAGGAATCGGATCTTCGAACTCTTCAGACGTGCCCTAGCAAGATACAGGAATCGAGTCTGGTTTTGTAGTCGTCAACAGATACACCCTGGCAAGATACAGGAATCGGATCTTCGAACTCTTCAGACGTGCCCTGGCAAGATACAGGAATCGAGTCTGGTACTGTAGTCGTCAACAGATACACCCTGGCAGGATACAGGAATCGGATCTTTAGTTGCGACCGTTGATGGTAATCATCTTTGTATTAACCTTTGTCCTGAAAAGACAAAATGTTAGTTGTATGCAATGTCATGATGTATGACATGCGAGATGTTCTCATAATGAATGAGATTGTATGTTAATGATGCGTATATGCATGCTATAATGTATGAAGATGTGTTGTTTAGGAATGCATGTTTTCGTTTTAGGAAAATAAATCCTTGACGGATGCCGGGAAGTTAAATTCTGGGCTGATGTTGAGAAGTAGAGCTTTGTTTCCGCTGGGGATGATGGTTGCAAGAATACCGGTAGGAGAAGATAAATCCGTTGGGGAATAAGCTTGACAGATAGATTACTCTGCAGGGAGAAAAATATTCTAGCGATCTTGTTGGGGAACAATACTCTGTGGGGAGAGAGGTACTTTGCTGAGATGTTTGATGATAACTCCGCTGGGGGACACCATTGTTATGTTGGAAGTGTTAATAGACTCCGCTGGGGATAAGAAGACTTCGCCGAGGACGATCTTTCCGTGGCTTTTGGATGAGGATAACCCAGTTATATCCTGGTAGGGAAATAACCTTTGAATAAAGCTGGGGGACGCGTTCGTGCTCTGCGAGGGATAAGCTTCCAGAATCTACTGGGGATAAGCTTCGTGCTGGGGAGATGGATTGAACTTTCCTGGGGAAACTTCTGGACTGGACTCTCCTGGGGAAATTTTGAGATACCCTTGGGGAAGCGGCTCCACTGAATGTTTAGTATACCATCGGGGAACAATCTTAGATTAAGACTGCCGGGGATGCTTGTTAAGAATGTTTGTATGCTCCGCTGGGGAATGTTGAGATCTGTTGGGGATACCCAATTTTCTTAAGGCTGATAGAGTAGGCTAACTCTGCTTGGGGAGAGTGTACTGACTTGCTGGCTCACTCTCTGGGGAATTAAGATATCTTGGTTATGTTCTTCAGTTGAACTTACCTTGGTACCTTGGTGGATATAGCAATTAGATCGCTTTAGACTACTCATTATTGCCCCTGTTTCTAATGTCACCTGTAATTAATCCTTTGTTTTGCATGCAAATATTAATGAGTTAGCAATTAGTGTAAAATGCATATATCACAAATTGAACCTTGGACGTTCTTCGCAAAACAAAACAGAAAAAGGAAAAACAAAAGGCAACTTGTCTGAAAAGTGTATTTGTATTGATTTTTGAATTTTCCCGTAAATAGGCGTTTATATACAAGAGGCTGACGTCCTAGTAAGAGAACGCCGCTGAACAAAAGAGTTTATACAATTTGTACAAAGGAAAATAAAACAGCTGTGTGAAAAGAACAATCCCACTGGGTTCCAACTCTGCTATTGCCTTTATATCTTCGAGCGTCTCATCACTTGATGACCTAGCTGAAGATGAAGCTGATTGATTGATGCCGTTTGAACTTGATGTTGATACCGGATTCTGGATGCGAGGTGACCCAATGAGACATAGTATTACGCTTTATCCCTAACTTTTTCCTGGACCGCCCTTTCGGGTTTTCAGTCCACCGGGATACCCATTTTTGCCCAAGCTGCCTTTTCAGGTTTTCGACTTGCCGGGTGTACAGATTTTTTTCATTTCATCCCTCATTTTGCCCGAACCCTTTTGGTTCGCCGGGAAGCCCTAATTTTTTCCTAGGTATGTCAACCTAGCCGGTCTTTTTTATGCGTAGTATCTTTTTACTATGTCTGCATTGGCGGGGTGAGGAAGGTCGTCACCATCCATGTTGGTTAGAATCATGGCTCCTCCAGAGAACACATGTTTAACCACAAATGGCCCTTCGTACGTAGGGGTCCATTTTCCCCTTGGATCACTCTGAGGAAGGATGATACGTTTGATTACCAGATCCCCAACTTGATATTCTTGTGGTCTGACTTTCTTGTTAAATGCCCTGATCATCCGCTTTTGGTACGTCTGACCATGACAAATAGCAGCAAGTCTCTTTTCGTCGATTAAATTTAACTGATCAAGTCGTGTCTGGATCCAATCATCTTCATTCAGGTATGCATCCTTCATTATTCGGAGAGAGGGTATTTGCACTTCGATCGGTAAGACTGCCTCCATGCCGTAGACCAAGGAGAAAGGGGTTTCCCCGGTTGACGTCCTTGCTGAGGTACGGTACCCATGTAGAGCAAACGGTAACATCTCATGCCAATCTTTATAGGTCACTGTCATCTTCTGCACAATCTTCTTGATATTCTTATTCGCTGCTTCTACAGCCCCATTCATCTTCGGCCGGTAAGGAGAAGAGTTGTGGTGCTGTATCTTAAATTGCTCGCAGAGCTCAGTGATCATCTTGTTATTGAGATTGGTACCGTTGTCTGTAATGATCCTTTCTGGTACACCGTATTGATATATTAGGTTATGCCGAATGAACCGTGCCACAACATTCTTGGTTACCGTAGCGTAGGAAGCTGCTTCAACCCACTTTGTAAAGTAATCAATCGCCACCAGGATGAAGCGATGCCCGTTGGATGCCGTAGGTTTAATCTCACCGATCATATCTATGCCCCACATTGCGAACGACCAAGGTGCAGTCAGGACATTCAGAGGAACCGGAGGAACGTGCACCTTATCTGCATAAATCTGGCATTTATGACATGTCCGAGAATGCTGGTAACAGTCGGCTTCCATTGTGGACCAGAAATACCCTGCCCGAAGGATCTTTTTTGCCATAGTGTGTCCACTGGAATGCGTTCCGAAGGTACCCTCATGCAGCTCTGCCATGATCCTTTCTGCTTCAGCCTTATCCACACAATGCAGTAAGGTTGAATCATGGTTTCGCTTGTACAGGATGCCGTTGCTAAGAGAGAACTTCGCTGCGAACCTTCTCAGAAACTTTTTATCGTTGACAGATGCACCTTCAGGGTATTCCCGAGCTTCCAAGTATCTTTTCACCTCATGGTACCAAGGCTTCTCAGTCACCAACTCAGTCTCAAGATCACAACAGTATGCCGGTTCGTCCAGTTTCTAGATAATGATCCGGGGAGCCTCATTGTCCCATTTGACTTTGAACATGGAAGACATCGTAGCTAACGCGTCCGCCAGCTGATTCTCCTCTCTTGGGAAATGTTCAAAGGTTATCTCTGTGAAGTGGGGGATCATTGTCAACACACATTCTCTGTAAGGAATAAGATTCGGATGTTTCGTATCCCACTCCTCTTTGATCTGATTGATCACGAGAGCGGAATCTCCGAAGACACTCAGAAACTTGATCCTTAAGTCGATCGCAGCTTGGAGACCCATGATGCATGCCTCATACTCCGCCATGTTGTTGGTGCAGTTGAAACATAGCCGGGCAGTAAGTGGAGTATGAGTGCCTTGAGGGGATATGATCATAGCGCCGATACCGTTACCCAAAGCGTTGGATGCTCCGTCAAAGTGCATAGACCATCGGGATCCTTCCTCAGGTCCTTCATCCGGTCCAGGTACTTCACAATCAGTCACTATCATGATACTCTCATTTGGAAACTCGAAGTTCATTGACTGATAGTCGTCTACTGCCTGATGTGCCAAGTGGTCTGCCAATACACTTCCTTTGATGGCTTTCTGAGTTGTGTATTGGATGTCGTATTCTGTCAAGATCATTTGCCATCTTGCTATTCTCCCAGACAGAGTAGGCTTTTCAAATATGTACTTTATAGGATCCATCTTTGAAATCAACAAAGTAGTGTGAGTCAGCATATACTGTCTCAGCCGGCGAGCAGCCCATACCAAAGCGCAGCAAGTTTTCTCAAGCAGTGAGTATCGGGTCTCACAGTCGATAAACTTTTTGCTAAGGTAATAAATGGCATGCTCTTTTCGGCCAGACTCGTCATGCTGCCCCAGCACACACCCCATTGAGTTGTCAAGTACTGTCAGGTATAGTATCAGAGGTCTCCCTTCAACCGGTGGCATAAGGATGGGTGGTTCTTGGAGATACTCCTTGATTCTGTCAAAAGCGGCCTGACATTCATCGTTCCAACGTACTACCTGATCTTTTTTCAGCAGCTTGAAGATTGGTTCACAGGTGGCAGTTAGGTGCGAGATGAATCGAGCAATGTAATTCAGGCGTCCTAAAAAGCCTCTGACCTCTTTCTCTGTCTTAGGAACTGGCATCTCTTGAATGGCTTTAACCTTGGCAGGGTCCACTTGAATACCCTTATCACTCACAACGAAGCCTAGCAACTTTCCAGATCTAACCCCGAAGGTGCACTTGTTCGGGTTCAACCTCAGCTTGTACAGTTTCAGACGGTCAAACAGCTTTTACAGATGGTCAAGGTGTTCCTCCTCAGTTTGGGACCTTGCAATCATGTCGTCGACATACACTTCTATCTCATGATGGATTATGTCATGAAATAAAGCAACCATGGCACGTTGGTAGGTTGCCCCAGCATTCTTCAACCCGAATGGCGTCACCTTGTAGCAGAAGGTGCCCCACTGAGTAACAAAGGTAGTCTTTTCCATGTCTTCAGGAGCCATCTTGATCTGATTATACCCTGAAAAACCATCCATGAAGGAAAACACCTTATGCTGAGCAGTATTGTCAACAAGGACATCAATGTGAGGTAGGGGGAAGTCATCCTTGGGGCTGGCCCTGTTCAGATCCCTGTAATCGACACACATTCTGACCTTACCATCCTTCTTTGGTACCAGCACCACATTAGCAACCCACTGAGGGTAAGAAGTTACTGCAAGAAACCCGACATCGAATTGTTTCATAACCTCGGCTTTGATCTTCTCAGACATCTCTGGACGCATACGACGTACCTTTTGCTTAACTGGAGGGCAGTCTTCCTTGGTAGGCAAGTGATGGACCACAATATTAGTATCTAACCCAGGCATGTCTTCGTAGGACCAGGCAAAGATCTCCACATAATCATGCAGCATCTGGATCAGCCGTTGTTTCACACTGAGCTCTAGATTAGCACCAATCTTGACTTCTTTTCTGTCTGCTTCCGTACCCAGATTTACCGTTTCCACTGGCTCTTCATGTGGTTGAATTTCCCTCTCTTCTTGGAGTAACAGTCTTGCAAGCTCGCCAGGCACTTCGCAATCATCTTCACCTTCGTCTTTGACTAAGTTGATCGGATTTTCGAAGTCATAACTGGCAGTAGCAGAGTCGTTACCAGTGAGATCCAGAGTGGATTGAATCCTGTATGAGTGAGTGTGTGTAAATACAGCTGCTTTGCAATATATAAAGAAAGAAAGGGAGCGCAAGATTTGAAATGTGAAAAACGTCCAATGCTTTTATTCATGATATATGAAAGTGACAAACAAAAGCCCTCACAAATAAAACCACGGTGCCCCGGGTAAGACACCGGGCCATAAAGTTTCAAATTATTGCTTATTACAATTTCAAAAGAAAGAAGTTCATTACTTCGTGACAAAAGTAACATGCATGCAGTCTTTGGAAGTCCAGTTTCTAGGTCCATCTTCGGTTGTCGGGTATATCCAGCTGTTGAACTCAGATTCTTCCACTTCATCTTCATCCCCAATAGCATTTACTCCATGGTTAGGCATGGGAGCAGTCACCATATTAGGCTTCTCGGGCGCCTCAAACTGAACCTCCTTTGCATCAATAAGGTCCTGCACCTTATTCCTCAGGGCCCAGCAGTCATCAGTAGAATGCCCTGGGCTATCAGAGTGATAAGCACAGCGGGCATTTGGATTAAACTTGGGGGATGTAGTATTCACAACCTTCGGAGCCTCTCTGACAGTTACCAGGCTAGTTGACAGCAGTTGTGGCAGGATCTGAGAGAGAGTCATGCTGAGTCGAGTATACTGTCGTTCGGGCCTCTCAGCTCTGGGTTGGTTGTATTGTTGAGGAGCGGTAGCAGGCTTAGAAATAACCACCGCATTGACAGCTTGGCGGAGTTCAGGTTTGGCTTGCCTTCTTTGACCATACACAACACTTGCCTCTTTCTTGAAGGGCTTCTTTTCAGCATTTGAGGAGGCAACCTTATGTATCTTCCCTGATTTTATACCAGCCTCGATCCTCTCACTAGTCAGGATCAGATCAGTAAACCCAGCAGAGGAATTACCAATGAGATGATTGAAAAATGGACCAGATAGGGTCCCCAAGAACATATCCACCAGCTCCCGGTCCGTCAATGGTGGCTGCACCCTGCCAGCCAGATCTCTCCATTTTTGTGCGTACTCCTTAAAACCTTCACCCGACCCTAGCGACATACCCTGGAGTTGGGTACGCGTAGGAGCGAGGTCGGAATTATATTGATACTGCTTGTAAAAAGCAGTGGCCAGATCCTCCCAGTTACGAATGTTGGTTCCATCCAGCTGATAGAACCATTCGAGGTGAGTCCCTGAAAGACTCTCCTGGAAGAAGTGGATCCATAAGTTCCTGTCTGCTGTGTAAGGCTGGATCTTCCTTACATAAGAACGAAGGTGCATCTTGGGACAGGAAGCCCCGTCATACTTCACAAAGGCAGGCGCCTTGAACTTGTGTGGGATCACCACTCCAGTAGATAACCCCAAGTCTCCGAAATCCAGTCCAGGCACACGCTGGATCTCCATAGCATTTAATTTGTCCTCCAACTGCTTGTACCAGTCCCCAGCAGGAGGGTACTGTTCGTCATTGAAGTCTGTCTCAGTATCAGAGACCACGGGACTAGGGACCTCCCTTTCTTGGTGACTACCTTCCCCCACAAATGGAGTAGTCCTCTCAGCTTCATTCTGCAAAGTGTTGCCGAGCCTGCGCCCAGTGTTGAATAGCACAGTCCTCTTCTTCTTCTTGTTCTTCTTCAAGAGCATAGCCTTCAGCTCTTGTTGACCTTGAGCCAAACCCATGATCAGCTCCTGAAATTGTGCATTCTGCGCCTGAAGGGCCTTGATAGACAACTCGGTAGATGATTCAGGGTTCATGATGCTGAAATAAACAGCGAAGAACAGTAAGCAACCTGAAAAGAAGAGTACCTGCTATGCACATGATGAATGATATGTGTTTATGCAATGCATTCAAGGGTTCGAAAGTTCAAATTTGTTGTAGACAAAAAGGAACACACGTTATCATTAAGGAAATACTTGTTTAGTACATCAAAGCCTCGTGGGCACACATTACAAAGCAAATCAATCCCAAAAGACACTACGCATCCTCTTTGGAGCAATGTAGGTGTTGAGATTCCTCTCCTCGTGCAATAGGCGGGTGAGCTCCAAGACCTTCTTTTCACTAGCATCTAGACTGGTCTCAAGAGAATTTCGTTCTTCCTTAAGCTGGATCCAGCTCTTCTGCATCTCTTTCCAGGATGTGGGCATGTCAGGATGTTGGATGGTGTAGGACACCTCTCCTTCCAATACTGGCTCTTTGATCACAGGGAGAATATGAGGATAAGGCATCTCTAACTTCTGGGAGCAGGCGCGTACCCACTTGAGATAAGGTTCCAACGGGATGGAGTTCCTGTGCCCCAGTGTCTTGCTGTCTATCTTACTGGGCATCCTCCAAGCTCTGATAAATCTCTGGCGAAGCCCTTGTGCATCGTTGTCGAAGTCAAAAACTAGGTCAGGAATTAACATGTCATGAGGGCCGTCCCTTCGAGCATAACCAAACTGTCTCCAAGCCAGGCACGGGTTGTAAGTAATACCTCCTCTGATTCCAAGTAAAGGAACATTAGGATACTCCCCGCAACGATCAATGATAGTGACATCCTCTCTGGACCGAGAACACCAATGTATATCAGCATGTGTAAGGGTCATCAATCGTTGTGACCATGTCAAACCCCGCTCATTCTTCAAAACTGATTGCGGAAGGTGCGAAATAAACCACCTTCCCAGGAGAGGAGTGCAGCACATAAGAACACCTCTTTTTCTCATGGTTCGAGTATAACATGAGTGAAGGATGTCCCCAAGCAACGTAGGTATAGGATTTCTGGACATGAAGATCTGGACAACACTGATATCTATAAGCTGATCTGGGTTAGGGAACAACACCAAACCATAGACAAGGAGGGCCACAACTTCTTCAAAAGCTTGTAGGTCAAGGGAGTTCCAACATTCTTGGGCCTTTTCAAACAGAAACCTAGCTAAGAACCCTTTGATACCACTTCTAGCTTCCCAATGTCCCTTGAGGTCAGATGATTGTAGATGTAAGGCCTTAGCAATCTCTTCAAGTTTGGGTTCCTTTTCTGTACCGTTGTAGGGTAGTTGATCAAGGATAAGGATCTTCAGAAGCCGGGAGAACTCTTCCAATGTAGGCACCAGTTGATAATCCAGGAAAGTGAAACAGTGATGCAGAGGGTCAAAGAACTGGAACAGGACCTTTATCATATCTTCCTCAATGTTGGTGTTGACCAAACTGATGAGTCTTCCATGTCTCTCACTGAATGAAGAGCTCTCGGGAATCCTGGATATAAGCTCCTTAAGCTGAGGAGGGATCCTTACAAGGCTGATCTGAATTGTCTTTCTGCGAACAGTTTCCATGTCCTACAAAACAAGAACAAAGATGAAGGTTCGAACCCCTGAAATGGTTAGCCAATGCATATGATGCTGGATGATGTCATGATGCTATGATTAAACACACCACAAATATTTACAAAGGCAAACATGATAAGGCACACAAGTCACACCACAACCCTTAGAGTTTAGGCCAGCATGGGGTCTGGGTATTACCCTCTTGAAGTTGGTGGGCTCAACCTGTCCTATTAGAAGTAACCGGGTTCTAAGGGTCCCAATATCACTGGATTGCTTTCATTGTTCATCGTTTCGATTTAGCCACTGAACTGGCGACCGAAATATCCCAGGAAAGCAACCCTCAATTGAGTGTAGTATCGAGTATCAACCAACCTCGGACTGCACCAAAGTCAGTTATCTCACTACCCTAAAGAGGCCAAGATGGTTCAATTAAGGTTCCTAAGGTCAGTTGATGCTTCACGACACCACATAGAGGCCCCGTACTCTCCTTGACTGAACTCAAGGGTTACCGGTACACACCAAAGTGCCACATCAACGTAGCAGACTGTTTCAACCATGTCGGTATACCCCGCACAGTTCCCTCACAGCCTTGTTGCTACTTTCTAAGAAGGTATCCCCAGATCCGGGTTAGGATCTATAGAACTCCCAAGACAGTCCCACAATTTAAAGCAAACAAGTCAAAGCAATTGAAAACACAATGATCTTAGTCCTAAGGTACACCTCACTTTAAGAAGTATTCCTATCCCCAGCAGAGTCGCCAGTTCTGTGATCGGTGGATCTGGAACTGACTGTTTAACGCTGGTTCGCGGAATATCGCGGAAGCAAGAGTCGCCACTGTCTTTTATTTTCTCCAATATGGAAAGGACAAAAGCACAGAAAAATTCCTTTTGAGATTGTTTCTCGGTTCGGGAGGTAGATTTATAGAAAGGGAAGGTGTTAGCACCCTTTCTATCCGTGGTTATCCACGGGCTCTTAGATACTTGCTCATTTGTGTTTTCAAAGTGTTTGTTTGCTTTTCAAGTGTGAGTGGGTTTGAAAAAGTTTCGTTTAAAATTTCAGTTCGACTCTTGTATCAGTCCTCAAGAGTGTTTGAAAAGTTGTTTTTGAAAGCTTTTTGAAAAGTGTCGGTGTGAAAAGAAGTTTTTGATTTGTTTTGAATTAAAGCAAGTATCTACGAGTCATCTACCTACCCTAAGGAATTGGTCTGTGTAAATGTCCTTAAGGTAGTGCCATCCCACCATTGAGAGGTAGGTAGCACCACCGTTTGAGGTGTTCGGGTCAATTCGAGGGTTAGGGACAGTGTGGTCATCGAGCAATAGTAAGATACCTTAGGAGCTACCCTTATGCCATTGATCTTTTATTCCGAGGCAACTATTCCGAGGCAACTTGTTCCGAGGCAACCGTTTCGAGGCAACTAGATCAATGGAACATAAGGACTCACTAAGACGACCTATAGTCGACGACCACGTTTCGAGGGACAAGGCAACAGTGTGGTCACCAGAGCAATAGGAAGACACCTTAGAAGCTACCCTCATGCCATGTTCATGGACATGAGGACTTACTAAAACGTCCTCTACTCGACGACCACGTTTCGAGGGGCAAGGCAACAGTGTGGCGTACCCTAGGAGTGGTGTGTGATTCGTGTGTCATTTTCAGTTATATTTGTTTTTGTCATGCATTGGTGATTTACGCTTTTATTTTATTTTTGGCCATACATTCTTTCATGTTATTATTAGCAGTTAAGAGGTGCGGGAATTTAAAGTGCGGAAAAGATAAAGGTCCTACGCTATTACAAAGGCGCGGGTCTACATCGCCAAATTAAACCAAGACCCGATTTGAATAAAAGTACGGAAAGTAAATAAGTCTCTAATTATTATTACAAGGCCTTGGGGAAATTACATAACATTCATAAAAGAAATAAAAAATAAATGCACGAAAGGAAATAAGAATCGAGTGCAAGGGCGTTGGACCCTTTAAAGAAATTAAATATGAAATTACAAATTAATTAAAGAAAAGAACTTGTTTTTGATGTTTTTGTATTTAGGGGCAATAAAGAAAATTAATTGAAATTAAGAAAATGTTTAATTTTAAACCTAAATTACTAATTGGTTAAATGACACATTTATTTGCAAAATTAATTAATAATTAATAAATGATAAAAAATAAAGAAAGATTATTTATTAAGAAAAAGAATAAAAAATGCTAAAACCTAATTTTTATGTTTTTTAGTTTATTTAAGAAAAAAAGTTAAGGTTAAACCTAAAATTAAACTAATTGATTAATGGAATTTATGTACAAAATAATTAGTGAATTAAAAATTAAATAAATAAAACATATTTTTATTTTATGGTTTCTGATTTTTTTGGTTTTTTATGAAAATTGTTTTTGATGAATTAATTAAAATAAATAAAACAAAATAAAAAAATGAAAAAAAGAAAGAAAATAATATGCAAACCAATGGGGGGTATTGACCCCAATTAAGGAGGTGGCTTGATGAATTTTGGCCCAACAGGAAGAGGCCCTTTGCTGACTTTTTGAATCACATGCTTACGCGTTGACTGGAGTATTCTATGGACTCTTGGTTGCTGGCCACTAGATGGATCATTAGAGACACATGGCAAGCACAAACGCTGGGTGTATGATGGATTACTGAATGGTGCACTGCATGGGAAAGGGTTAAACAAAATAATAGAAATAATGTGAGGGGACCTGGCATTCGAACCCAGGTCCCAGTGTTTACCAGCTAATGCCTTGACCAACGGAGCCATTTGTGCGCTTTTGTATTGTAATGGAAAATAAATAATATGAAACAAAATCAAAATCAACGATATAAAATAAAAAAACGCGCGTTGGAATTCAAACCCTCCATTCACGTCTCGCCACACAAGCTTTTTCTCCACTCGTTCCTGTAACAAAAAAAGGTTAGCGGGGGTTTTAAACCCCCCCAAAACGCAGGCTTATGGATAATAGCGAATAGCTCATGTGGACACATAAATTGAGCGCGAAGGTCTCATTAAATCAGGCTCCTTGTGACGAATTCAACCATGCTGATTTTGAGGTTCAATTTTTTCAGATTAGGAAAACCCCAAATTCAAACTCCTGAAACCCTAGAATGCTTCCATGGTAGATTTCTGTATAGGCCTTGAAAACTCAATTGGATGGCACCATTAGTTTTAGAATGATCATATTAATACAAATGAGACATTAAAATGCATTGATATGGCCTGAAAATATAAACACGAATATGCAAAATACCATGAACAGGGTGACTTGGTCATACCTGTTCTCTGTGTATGGAGAGTGGAAAATGATTGAGGCACGTCCAAAAATGTCCCAGCAAGCCTTTGGAATGGATTGTAAGCTTTGAAAGGAGCTCTATCTCTGTTTTCAGTTTTGAGAATTTTTGTGAAAAATGCAAACTTGATTCTGAGGTTGCAGCGCCGTTTAGGTCTTGTGTATGTTTTTTGATCACTTGCATATGTCATATGTAATGTATTTCAATTGGAATTAAGGGCCAATAATGCAAGGCATTCAAATTCAAGATTCTCCATAAACCTCCATTAACAAACTTTCCATCTTGGTACCAATTTTTAATTCTTGCTTGATTAGGCCTTGAAATGAATTTGGGATGTTGTGTAATGATGATTCAAAGCTAATCAAGACCAAATATGCCCCTTAATTAACCTTCTTGATTTTTATTTGATTTTAAAGGATTTAAAATGAATTAAATCTAATAAAATCAAATAAAAATGGAAAAATTAATTTTAAAATTTGAAATAAAATGTGGGACACGTGGGAAGCATGGTCAAGCTGATTCAAATGGAAAAAGTGGGCCCCTTTTGTCAAAAATGAAATTTCAAGGATAAATGATTTTGGTCATTTCACAAAAATTTCCCAACTTCTCCAATGCATATCTTGCTCAATTTTTAAGCTTTGATCATGTTCTTGGACATTTTGGAAAGGTCTTGAAGTCCTCTAACCAATGCCTTTGGTCCCATGTCATTTTGATTTACCAATCTCAAGTTATGGTCTTTGACTTAAAGTCCCTTTTTGTTGACTTTTGAAAATGACCTATAATGTTGAAATTGATAACTTTTTGTGAGAGCATTTCTTGGACTTGGAATGTGAAGATGAGTTGTAGGAAATGTCATTATATTCAAAATGAGCTTTGGATGGAATTTTTCTGATAAACCATGTGGAAGTTATGCCTTGGTCAAGTTACAGTTGACTTTTCAGTTGTCCAAAAATAGAAACTTTTGCATCTTGAGACTTTTGAGCCATTCTTGTGGAATCATGGTCAAGATTTGACCAACTGATGATTGTGGCTTCAAAATAAGATGTTGACCAAAATTTTTGACTTTTGACTGCCAAATGACCATTTTGCCCCTACAGTTGACTGTGGAGCAATTAGGGTTTTTGACTGTGTAACTTGACCTTGTGAGCCTTGAAACTTGACATGTAGGTGCTTGACAATGTGTATGAGCATAGGAGACTTGATTGAGCCCTTGAAAACTTCAATTTCCTTGCAAGAACCAAAACCCTAGTTTGCATGACTTAGGAGGATGGTTGACTGTGTAGCCCTTGAGTAGACTTTGAACCATTTGTTTGTCATAACTTTGAAGATTATGGGAGGGCAAATTTTGGGGTATAACACTCTTGCCTAGGCGGAGATCGAAGGGAGGATGATGATCTAAAAAACACAAAATCTCTGGTTGTATGCTTTTTGAATAAAATCTTGTTGACAATGTACAGGCATTGTTTCAAATCCCTAAACACCGGAGATATAAGGAAGATAATCCCTTGCTAACCCCTTTTGAGCTTTGAAGTAGGAGTTTCTTTTCTATACGAAAAAACCCTCGAATTTTATCCTGGGGCAGGGTAGTTTTCAGTTAATCTGATTGAGTGTTCAAAATTAATAAGGAAGATATTTCTAAAGAGAAACTGCGAGGGTTATCCTTCATGTACAAGGAAACTAGAAGATGTGGAACCATAATGTTATCCCTCATTCATCAAGAAACGAGGCAATCACAGTTCTCTCAACAAGTAAAGACAAGCTAATGTCATACATTTTGTTCGAAAGTAAAAAATAAAAAAGAAAAGGCTGCTAAGTCGAAAATTTTAAAACGTGTGGCTTTGGAAAAAATTAGGGCATCCCGCTGGACTATCAATTCAAAAGAATTAGTTCAGGCAAAAGTTAGGGAAAATAAGAAATTGCAAAGAAAGGAATACAAAGAAAAGTCCTCAGTAAAGAACAAATTGGTGACTACAAACACGAAGACATAAGGGTGGTTGATACTCCGAAAGCCTCGTTGTTTCCTTAACCGTCACAAAATCCTTTTGAGAGATGAACACTCATGTTGAATTAACTGAATATAGGGTTGGAGAACATCACGAAGAATGGGTGGGCACCTATACATTTTGAGCCTTAAAAATCTTTTTTTTCTAAAAACCATAAACTAGGCCACGTTACAAACTTCAAAAGTCCTAATTGAAGCAAGGTTATTTTGAAAGCATACTTCAATGAGATAGTGTTCCTGACTCCCATGAATGTTTGCTAAATATTTATGTTGGTATCATATGCTTTTGCTATACAAAAATAAACGGTGTTCTAACTCGCAAAATTTATGCGATATCTTTTCAAAATCTTCAAGACTTACATAACTGTTGCATTAGAATTTTCATTCTCATAATAAACTTTTTCTAACTGCAAGACATTTCTTTGATATTAAGGAAGCTCACATATAAGCACCATTTATGAGTTTATTCTTTTAAGTCCTGAAATTCTGTTGAGTAATTGGCGAATCATTTTAAGAAAAATCATATCCAGGGGCATGTCACATGAAGACCTTAAGCACGGACATGTTGCTTCTCCCAGTTAATGCTTCCCCAACTTGTTTACCCTTTTGAGGCAAAATTTGAAGACTTTGTTGTGCCAAGTATAGTCAATCCGGGGCAATCACGTCAAGATTCGACGAATCTCTCTAAGAGTTTGAAGACACTAGAGCATTGAGGATGCCAGGTCTTTTGTAAAATCCTCTTAATATGATTTCTTGGTACATTTTAGAAGTGAAGTTATTTGCAAGAATTGTCGTGCATCACGCAGCTTATCAGCAGTAAACTTGGGGCATACAAAATTAGTTCCAGGGGAAATCCAGATTTGTCAAGATATGTGATATGTTTGTACACATTATCAAAGGGTAGTGTTCTCAGTATCTCCAACTAAGCAAGACTCTTTCCAGCTGAAGCATTGTTCGTGTTGTTATCCTTTTAATGGATTATTGACGATAGAAGACTGGACTTTGGGTTTTCTACCAGAAAATACCTTCCTCTCTAGAGAGATTTAAGCCTCGTAAAAGGACTTTACTCCATTGATGGCTTTTGTTCTATCTCTAGTAATATTCCCAACTGGTTGAGATTAGCCGAGTTTCTAGTTATACTGTGATGTCTTATCATCTTTAGTTTATCTCCTTGATCTGTTTTGCCAGCATATACATGACATTCATTTATTCGTTCGCACTTGTATCATGCATGGACATTCATATTTGTTGATGTTCTTGATTCAGATACTTTGGTTATCGTATTTCCTTTTCTCAAATAGAGTGTCAACGTAAGCAGAAAGCGTCTCCTTTCTAATTCTCCACTAAGTTTATTCCTCATGGAAGAGTTTTTGCTTTAGCCTTCCTTTCTGTCTCAGGATAGGATAAGTCTCGATTGAGTTTATTCCTCATCTGGTAGGGTCTTATTTAACTGTTTCTCTCCTGTTTGTTCTTGGATTAAGTTTTGTCTATTACAAATGTTGCTTTGTGGATCTCTCTAGGCTGTGAAACCTAGATGGAGAGTGCATTGATCTTGCACATGTAAATACTTGGCCTCCTTAGGAAGAATTTATTCATGGTTCACCTTTGAAGAAGAACTTTATTCCCTAGTAGTGTTATCATAACATTCTTCTGGAATATCGACGTGACAACAGGCGATTGACTCTTTATTTGAGCAGTTTGATTATTTTTGAATTTATTTATGTTATGACAAATGGCGGTCTCTTCATGAGCAGTTTGTCTATCCCCGATGAAAGTATTGATTCTCACCTCCAGCAATATCTTCATGATGTGTTGTTGATATCTTTAAAAACAGCAAGCGCAGTCTCTTCATAATAAACTTGTATGTTATTTATACCGTTGAGAAACAACAAGCGGCAGTCTCTTCATGAGCAACTTGTGTGTTATTGTCACCTTTTAAAACAACAAGCGGCGGTCTCTTCGTGAGCAACTTGTGTGTTATTATTAATATCTTTGAAAAATAACAAGCGGTGGTCTCTTCATGAGTACCTTGTATGTTATTGATACCTTTTAAAAAACAGCAAGCAGAGGTCTCTTCATGAGCAACTTGTGTGTTATTTTTACCTTTAAAAAAACAGCAAGCGGCGGTCTCTTCATGAGCAACTTATATGTTATTGGTACCTTTGAAAAAAACAACAAGCGGCGGTCTCTTAATGAGCAACTTGTGTGTTATTATTAATATCTTTGAAAAACAACAACCGGCGGTCTCTTCATGAGCAACTTGTATGTTATTGATACCTTTGAAAAAACAGCAAGTGGCGGTCTCTTCATGAGCAACTTGTGTGTTATTGTTACCTTTGAAAAAACAGCAAGCGACGGTCTCTTCATGAGCAACTTGTGTGTTATTGATACCTTTGAAAAACAGCAAGTGGCAGTCTCTTCATGAGCAACTTGTATGTTATTGATACCTTTGAAAAAACAGCAACCGGCAGTCTCTTCATGAGAAACTTGTATGATATTGATACCTTTGAAAAACATCAAGCGGTGGTCTCTTCATGAGAAACTTGTGTGTTATTGTTACCTTTAAAAAGCAGCAAGCGACGGTCTCTTCATGAGCAACTTATGTGTTATTGTTACCTTTGAAAAAACAAAAAGCGGCGGTCTCTTCATGAGCAACTTGTATGTTATTTACACCTTTGAAAGATAGAAAGTGGTGGCTTCTTTATTTGAGCAACTTGTGTATCCCCAACAATAATGTTTACTCAGCAAACGACATATGTTCGGAAAAGTACCATGGGGAAGTTTGTATTTTATCCTTTTCAAGCGATATCTTGGTTAAAGAAGAAATGTGTTACCGTTGTTGGTGAAATTCATAAGTCATAAATGTTTATTTCCAGTCTCAGTACTGATGTCAATCATCATTTGCTAGTCTCAGTACTGATGTCAACCATTTCCTTTTCCAGTCACAGTGCTGATGTCAATCATTCCTTTTCTAGTCTCAATACTGATGTAAATCATTCATTTCTTCCCTCAAAGTTATTCTCTAATAAGAGTCTCTCATTTGAAGTCTATGACTCTGTTTCCCCAGTGGAGTTATAATCTCTTCCCCTGTGGGATTACTGTATAATGTGCTTGGTTTCTCCAGTAGTAGTTTGTCTCATGCATCATCCTTCCTCATTAAACTCAAAATATTACATTCGTATCATATCATAAACATAATTGGGGTATCTTAAGGCCAAAAATTGTGTATTCTATATTTAAGTCCCTTCAATCTCGTTGAAATGAAGATTCCAATCTTCATATCTCCGAATAGAAGAAACTTAAATATGGGCAGCTGTCATACCCCAATTTTTGACCTAAGATCCCATTTTTATTTTTGCATTTTTAGACAAAAGTGAAGGTCATGAAATAAGGTTGGTTGTAACCTCTCACCTTCGAGAATTGATTATGCAGAAATTGTCAAGTATTTTGAACATTCTTAGCCTATGTATCACTAACTTCTAATCAAGCACGAAGTGTGTGTTTTTCGTTTCTTTGATTTCATTTGCAGGAAATAGATCTGAATCAATAGCATTAGGCGTCACGCCTCGATTAGGGTTCAGAATCTCTCAAGCCGGAAGTACAGTTGATTGTTGATTCTTGAAGAATGATTCATCAGGGGAATCATGTGTTTATTTCTATGCCTCGTTCGACAAGTGGTCTCAAGCTTCTCCATAACTTTCTCAGAGTATAAACAAGATTTCATCATCACCGGTTCAGATGTGCATCAAGATGCTTTGGAATGCGAAGAAAGATCAATTTTGCTTCCATCCAATTCCAAGCCTTGAACTACAATTTTTCAAGAAAAGTCATCCACAAGGGCAAAATGGTCAAAAGCACACTTAAAAGTCAAACTTTGACTTTCAGATCAAATCAAGTTTCAACAATTTTATTTCATCAAGACATGAGATTGGTTCATCAAAAAATCAGGAGTCAGAAGTTACTTTGGAAAAATCAAATTTTCTAAACATTTAGAAAATTTTCTAAGTGTTAAGAGTATGTGATACTTTAGAACTTCTGAGCCAGCCTCCATGCAAGTGCAGTCAGAAGTTGCAAATTTGGTTGAAAACATAACCTTTAATCAGAACATGGCTCTTCAGCAAGTGCAGTCAGAAGTTACAAATTTGGTTCAGAACATAGCCTTCAATCAAAACATGGCTCTTCAACAAGTGCAGTCAGAAGTTGCAAATTTGGTTCAGAACATAGCCTTCAATCAGAACATGGCTCTTCAACCTCCATGCAAGTGCAGTTAGAAGTTGCAAACGTGGTTCAGAACACAATCTTCCATCAGAACATGACTCTTCAGCACATAGAGGTTACACTTCTGATCTTCTATGATCAAAACATCACCAAATCCTAAAACCTCATTTAAGTAACCTGCTGCCCTGCTACAAGTACAATCCTGCCACCAACTGCCACAACACTCCAAGGTGCTGCTAATCCAATCTACGCCTGTACTTTCTCAAACCCCATACTTGCATCAAATTAGCATACGAAAACTGTGATCAAAAAACATTGGAATAGTATACCAAAAAGGTTTGAATCCCATTTGTTTTCCCCCCTAAAACCACAACAAACACATCTACAAATACTTTGCTCCATCACACGTTCAAAGGGTTGGTTTTTGGAAGAGAGATTGGCTGGTTGGTTTTTTTGGGAAGAGAGATTGGTTGGCTGGTTTTTGGAGGAGAGATTGGTAAAAAAGAGGAGAGAAGAGGAAGTTGAAACCTTCATAAAAAATCCAGAAATCCAAAACAGAAAACCAAACCTTTGTTCTTCCTTTTGAATCAAAGAGCTTGGCACTTCCTCTTCCATTACTCTTGCTGATTCCAGAACATCCAAAGGTAGCAGCTCAAAGCTCCAAGCCCACGTTCCAGATTCAAGGCAAGTCTTTCTGAGTTTGCTTGTTTTTCATTCTGAACATCATTAACATGTAAATATCATAGTATTGATGTTGTTCATATCATTGCATAAGTAGAAAAAATTGTGGATCAAAGTTTCTTGATTAGGGCTAGACTCAGATTTAGATTTAAAACTTCTATAAAATGTTGTGCTGTTATCCTTCTGATTTGTTGTTTAATAAGAATTGAATATGGAATAGAACTTCTGATGTTCACTCACAGTTTTAGCACAACACAAAACTTCTGAGTTCTCCACGCTGTTAACACACACAGAACTTCTGATGGTTCACTCACTGTTCTAACACAACACATAACTTATGAGTTCTCCTTACATGTCAAATACACTGAACTTCTGATGTTTCCACTCGCTATTTTCAAACACTCAGAGTTTCTAATTTTTACATGCTGATAACGCATTGAACTGCTGACGTTTGCTTACTGTTTTAGTGTAATACATAACTTCTGACTTGTGGCCCACTGTCCGAATACCACCCAGAATCTCTGTGTTTTCCCTCTAACATGTCTTGCAGGACCTCAGAGTGTATCAATCCAGAACTTCTGACGCTTCCGTCTGAATCACCACGCGCCTGGGTTCAGAACTTCTGATCCCTGTTTGTTTTTCTTGCGGTAGCGCGTTGTTTCTATCTTTCATTTATTTTCTTTCTCATCCTTTTTAATATTAACTTTTTTTTATATTAACATAAAAAGACATAAAAATATTTTCCTTTTAATTTATTCTTTTTTTAATTCATTAAGACAAAAAACTCAATTTTCAAACTCACACCTTTTAAGTCAAAACTTCGACATTAGGTCGTCGTATCTTCAAAATCTCGTCCACACCCATTTTTAGCCAAACAAACCATTTTAATCAAACAAACAATTTTAATAATCATATATTTCAAGAGGTTCCTGTGGAGTACCGCAGATTCATTGGGTGCTAATACCTTCCCATTGCATAACCAACCCCCGAACTCTCGATCTCTTTCAAAAACCCATTGTATTTTTCATTACTTTTAAGTGTTATTTTACATTGCATATTTTAGGGTTTTATTTCGATCTTTTCCCTTTCCCCTTGGAAATAATAAAGCACGGTGGCGACTCTTTCTATTTGCGAGTCAAGTTAATTAATAGCTTGATCTCCAATTTTCACCGCTACAATATGGTGACAAAAATATTCACCGTCCATGTTGGTAAGTATCATGGCACCGGCCGAAAATATTTTCTTGATTAAAAATGGCCCTTTGTAGGTAGGAGTCCACTTGCCCCTGGGATCACCTTGCTGAAGAATGATACGCTTTATTACCACGTTACCAACCTGATAAACCCGATGTTTGACTTTCTTATTGAAGGCTTTGATCATAGACTTCTGATACATCTGCCAATGAAAAACAGCCGCAAGTCTTTTCTCGTCAATCAGATTTATCTGGTCCATCCTGGTCTGAACCCACTCGTCTTTGTCCAAATCTACATCTTTCATAATCCTTAGAGAAGGGACCTGGACTTTAATAGGTAATACAACTTCCATATCGTAGACTCGAGAGAATGGGGTTGCCCTAGTTGACGTGCATACTAAAGTGCGATAGCCATGAAGAGCAAATGGTAAAATCTCGTGCTAGTCTTTGTAGGTCACAACCATTTTCTGCACAATCTTCTTAATGTTCTTATTGGTGGCTTCCACTGCGCCATTTATCTTCGATCGATACGGTGAAGAATTGTCGTGCTTGATCTTGAACTACATGTAGAGTTCTGTGATCATAGTGCTGTTTATATTAGTACCATTATCTGTGATAATATTTTCGGGGATTCTATGTCGATAAATAAGATTATGTTTAATGAATTGGGCAACCATATTATTAGTAACATAGGGAAACAAGGCTGCTTCAACCCACTTCGTGAAATAATCAATAGTAACTAGGATGAAATAATGCCCATTACAAGCTGTAGGCTTGATTTCTCCAATCATGTTAATGCCCCACATTGCAAACGGCCAAGGAGCAGTCAAGACATTTAATGGAACTGAAAGTCCATGAACCCTATCAGCCTAAATCTGGCATTTATGACATGTTCTAGGATAGTGGTGGCAATCAGTTTCCATGGTAGACCAATAGTAACCCGCTCTCAGAATCTTTTTGGCCATTGTATGCCCACTAGAGTGAGTACCAAACACACATTCGTGCATATCTTCCATGATTTCCATAGCTTCCTTCTTGTGCATACAACAAAGCAAAGTTGAATCATGATTGCACTTGTACAAGATTCCATTACTTAGGAAGAACTTGGCAGATAATCTCCTTAGAAACTTCTTGTCATTTATTGATGCGCCCTCAGGATACTCTTGAGCCTGGAGGTACTTTTTCACTTCATAAAACCAAGGCTTTTTTTTGTTTTTTTGTCAGTATTAGTCTCATAGAAGTGTGTTGGTTCGTCTAGCCTCTCAATGGTAATTCTGGGAGCCTCGTTGTCCCATCTAACTTTAAACATAGACGATATGGTTTCAATGCTACTTCCAACTGATTCTCTTCTAGTGGGATATATTCAAAAGTGATCTCCTCAAAGTACGAGATTAAGGTTAACACATGCTCTCTATAAGGAATGAGGTTCGGATGCTTCGTATCCAATTATCCCTTAATCTGGCTAATCATCGGGGTTGAGTCCTCGTATACGCTCCAGAACTTGATTCTCAGGTCCATAGCAACTTTAATACCTATGACGCACACTTCGTATTCAGCCATGTTGTAAGTACAATCAAAGCATAATCTAGAGGTGAAGGGTTTATGGCAACCCTGAGGGGAGATAATTACAACACCGATTCCATTTCCAAGTGCGTTAGAATCTTTGTCAAAACCCATAATCCATCGGGATCCTGGCTCTGGTCCTTCATACGGTCCAGGTTCTTCGCAATTTCTAACTAGCATAATGTTCACGTCCGAGAACTCAAAACTCATATATTGGTAGTCGTCTACAACTTCATGAGCCAAGTGGTCTTCTAGTACACTTCATTTGATTTCCTTTTGACTGGTGTATTGAATGTCGTATTCTGTTAAGACCATTTGTAACACCCCATTTTTATCCAACGAATTATATAAAATCAGAGTTACAAAATTTCTAACAAACAAATGGAACGCTACAATTTCAACTTAAAATAACGACATTTAACACAGATACATAACACTTTAAACTAGGATTAACTAAAATCTACATAAATTAATCTTTTAAAACCAACAACTTTCTTAACTATGCAGCGGAATCATAATATTCGATTTAAAAGAATGTAACATCTTTATCCAACTGAAATAACTTCAAATAACAATTACTTAACGAAAATAAATTTAAAATTCAACAACTGAAGTAATAATAATGATAAAGCAACAAGCGTTCATCCCCCCGAGTGTTACATATTAGAGCAATGGCACCGACTCGAACTACTGAAGGTAAATCTCCTTCACTCTGGATTACCTGCACGTTACAAACATATGGGTAACATTCAAACAAAAGGGGTGAGATATCGAACAATATAATAGAACACATGATAAATAATACATTATAAACAATTAATACAAAATAACCACTTCGCAGCTCTTTAACAATATTAACATCATCAATCCATCCACACAACAACTCAGAATGCAACAAGAAATGCGACTTATTTTGGTGCACATGCATGTGGTACCAATGGAGCAAAACTCCCAACTTAATAATCAGCCAATAAATAGAGGCATCAATAAGTCATAAGCCTTCAACTTAATATTTTTCCAATCCAGGCCAACTTAGCGAGCATCAGCTCCAACTTGATATGTGATGTATGCGAAACAACATGAATGTAGCAACAACAACTCAACATAAATTAAAGTTGGCCATAAGCCTATAACATCAACAACAATTTAACATTAACACAACATAATTCAACTTTGGCTATAAGCCTACAACATAATATCTGCCAACAATTAGAGGCACCTCAACATAATTCATCAACCTGAAATTTCTGAACTCAGAACAACTTATACAACAATGGTATCGACCAAATCAACAAGCAAAAGAAATAGGGTTAGGGGAGAACTACGTTCCCTGCGACATGCATAGGAACTAATAAAAATAACAACTAACTTGTGCTCCTCGACACAACCTTCAACTTCGTGCATCTCGATAATAGTGTCGTGCTCCTCGGTAAACCCCGCAGCCTAATGTCGTTTGAAATCCAACACATTTATTCCCTAACACACCTCGCAACCTATATGCCACTCGACACCTAACACCATCAGTATCCTCCTCAACCACTAATTCCGGCCAACAACATGGAACAATACAACGTCATAACGACCACCATAACACAATCCATAATTTCTGACCAACTGCTCGGAATAACACAACAACGGAAACCTAACGACTACATCAATAGGTAATAATCTACACTAACCTATTCATCGATTCTACTGGGCAGTTATACAGACAACTTAAAACCCCCACAACATAACAGGCGGAAAATTTCCTATAACAGGTTCATTAATCATACAAGTCAGGCATACGGTAACTCCCTAAATGACTGCAACAAGAAGAAACGGGAAACTTCAATAACTGATCCAGAATATCAACGTAAAACAGTCATAAATATGAACAATTCCCCTATAACAATCATCATAAGCCCCATTATATAGTCAAAACCCCACCCTTACTTGGATTGAAGGTCATTCTACAAATCTTTGGGTGTAATCCTTGTCTTGCCTCGCTCGACAATCGTGCAACCTTGCTCCTCTTCTGTGCATTATTCCACGGTCAGCACACCGAGACTTTCTATTCTCCAGCTAACCAAATTCTTATGTCAGCTTAACCGTATACCATTAATCCTGATGGGCTTAACTTTCACACCCCCACTTTACTACTTCCAAGAAATAAAATAGGCCCAACATAATTATTCTATTACTCTACTAATCCAAACATTATTATTATTATTATTATTATTAATCAACTAATTAATTAATTAATAATAATCTATCAACTTATGCAAACAATTCACAACATCTCACAACTTTCACAAATAATCTGAAAATAATTTAATTAAATAATTTATTAAATAATGGGTGTTACACCATTTTCCATCGGGATATTCTTCCAGAGAGAGCGGGCTTCTCAAATATGTATTTAATTGGACTGTTTTAGATATCAACAAAGTGGTATGAGTCAACATATAATGTCTTAGTCGGCGAGCAACCCAAGCCAAAGTGCAACAAGTTTTCTTGAGCAATGAGTATCTTGTTCCACAATCGGTAAACTTTTTGATAAGGTAGTATATCGCGTGCTCTTTTCGATCAGACTCGTCATGTTGGCCCAATACACACCCCATTGAGTTCTCTAGCACTATTAAGTACATGATTAGAGGTCTTCCTTCAACTGGTGGCATCATAATTGGAGGTTCTTGTAGGTAGTTCTTGATTTTGTCAATGGCTATTTGGCAGTCGTCATTCCATTTCACTACTTGATCTTTCTTTAATAACTTGAAGATTGGCTCACAAGTAATAGTCAGATGGGAAATAAATCAGGTGTAGCGGTAGAAATGTTTAAGACTAAGCCATAGGATTGACTAGACTTGTACAAATCAAAATTGAAATTGCCATTGCGCTTTATTGTTTCCAAAGGAATGGGAAAAGAGAAAGTAACCCAAAAAAGAGGGGGGAATGATTCAAGGTAAGAGGGTTGGTTATGTAAAGGGAAGGTATTAGCACCCTAAACATCTACGGTACTCCGCAGGAACCTCTTTGTAAAATCTGTATATTTTGGCTATGAAATGTTGTATGTAAAATAGATGGCGGAGGTGAGAAAAGAAGTATTTTTTTATGATTTTTGCACCCGCCGCGGTTGCGAACCTTTAATGCCTACGTACCACCTTTCGTGCAATAGGGGATTAGGGTACACGTAGTTCCTCTTTTAAAAATTTTAAAACACAAGTGTCTTGGTTAATTTTATGAGATAAGACATCATCATCATTGTCCGTGTGGAAAATATACTTACTACCCACAATTATGAGAAAGGAGAATTTGCATCATCTCAAAGTGGAGGATATGGCTTGGATTTTAAAATCAATAATGCCTCACTCAACACCCAAGTGGAAAATATCTCACTTCACTACATATTGTAGAAGTATAGTTGTTTGCATAACTACAAGGATTGACAAGAGTCTAATCTTTTGAGAAAAAGTTTTAAAATAAAAGCCAAAGTGGCAAAATGGTTTGAAATGAGATTGATTCATATTTAGTATTCTCACAAAAAAATGTCAAGGTATTATTAAGTTGATTGAAGTTTATTTATGAAAATATTTTGAAAATGCATGGACATAAGTCCAAGTTTATTTTGAAAGTGGTTCATGTTTTTAAAATAAACAAGAGTTTTCAAAAGGAGGGGGAACATTTTTGAAATTAAATAAGATGAGAGGCGATGAAGGGACTATCCTAAAGCATAAGGTAAAAGATAAGGAGAAGAACCATCTAACCAATAAGAAGCCAATACTTGATATTATAAGTCAAGATAGAATTCCCATTATTTAGACTGAAACTAAGCAAGCAAAGATACTAGACCTCTTGAGAGAACCAAACTTCAAGTGTATTAAGTCTTCACAAAAATTAGGCAGAGTAACAGATGTATACAAGTGAATTCCAGATTAGAAACAAAGTATGTAATCACAATAACCCGCATACAAAACAAACAAACAACCCAATGTCTTGAGGTAAACCTCAATTACTCCAGACAAAATATCAATTAAGGTTACAAAGTCTCCAACATAAGCCAAGGTTTCTATTCCTAAGTCCAAGAAGTCCAATACTCCATAATGCCAAGGATAATAACCAAATAGTCCAAGTATCATTAATGATTTTATGGTTTATGTTGATTATTAGGTACCTTAGAAGAAAAATAAGAAAAGGCTCAAGTGAGCAAAGATGAAGATACAATGAAATGTAATGCTTAAAGTAAATGGTACATAAAGCATAAAAATAAAAGGAATAAATTAAAAACAATTTAATAATTAGTGGTTAGTTGGATGACCATCTTGAAACTTGCATTTAGAACTCATTAGAGGATTGGTAGAACCAAACCCTCCGCACAACAAGTTGCATTTTCTTTTTGTCAAGTATATCATCCATTTGGAATCCTCAAAAGTACCATTTAATGATCAATAATGTTTAAGTGATCCGCGTTGACCAAAAGTGTTGTAGATCCATTAGAGGATTGCTAGAACTAAAGCCTCCACATAATGAATCTCAAGTTTACTGGATCAAAGAGATCAAATTAACATACTTGGACTTGCAAACATAAGTTTGGGCCACGAATGATCATTTATTCGAATCCGTATTGTGATGCAGTGGGAGAACTGACTTGAAGTTTTGCGTTTGTATTCGCACTTGTTCGGTTTAGCAAGAGTCGCCACCGACTTTTTATTTTATCCTAAAGGAAAGGTTAAAAAGCACAGGAAAAACCTTTTGAGATGTTTTGTGGGTTCGGGGGGTAGATTATGAAAAGGGAAGGTATTAGCACCCTTTTCATCCATGGTTATCCATGGGCTCTTAGTTACTTGGTTTTTAGATCACTTGCCTTGATTTTCGATTGCTTGAAATTGTGGTGTATGTGTGTGTTTTGAAGATGTTTTGGAAATAGACGCCTTTGTTTCGGCAACCATTATAATGACTCGTGTTTGAGTATATACAACGGTGTGTATCTTTTCGAAAAGATGTTTCAAAATGTTTTTTGGAGAGTTTGTTTTGAAAGTGTTTGTGAGGTGTGGTTTTTGAAAAGGAGGCAAGTGTTTTTGCAAGTTGATCTCAAGTAACTAAGAGTTTTGTCTACCCCTATTGTACTCAAAGGTTTTCTCTATGTTTTCAACCCCTTTTAACAATTTTGTTCCACCATTGAATTTGGTGGACAATCTTGCGTTTAGGAAGTTTAACGGGACGGGCGCGGGTCATCGTATGGACCATGAATGCAATGGTGCCAAGTGTCTTTGGCAATTTGCTTGAAGGGACTTGATCATTTTGATAGGCGACTTTCGAAAGCGTCATCGAGGGACTTATGATCATTTGATTGTTTTGCCAAAGAAACTCGACGTGCAAGCATGGCCCATTTTGGAAGGCAACATGTGGGATTACCCTAGGGGGTGCAAGTGTGATTGTGTATTGATTTAATGCATTTGTCTTTGTATTAGGTTATCTAGCGTTCGATTTTATGTATATACAAACCCTAGGTCTAACCATGGTATAATTCGAAAGCGGTAAATTGCGGGAATTTTAAAGTCTACGCTATTACAAATGGTATCCGGGAGTGGGGGTACAAATTCACAAATGGGGATGAGACTTAAATAATTACAACCAAATCGAATTGCGATCAAATGTAATCAATGTAATGTATAGCAAAGTGTAAGAATATCAAATGTATAATGTACCAAATGTGAAATATATTGTGTAAGTGTACGTGTATGAGAATTATTTACAAGTTACGGAATATGTGAACTTAAATGCATTATATTAAGTATGCTTGATTTAATTGGTATTCTTATATTTTTGTTTAATATGTACAAAGTAAGGAAATTTTATTAAAAGAAAATAAAATGTTTCAAGTTCTATTCTTTATGGTATTAAGATAAAAATATATTTTAATTAATTATGTACAAAGTTTTAATTGAAGAAAAGGGAAAATATTTCAAATTTAAGAAAATTATGTATTATTGTATTTATGTACCAATAAAGTTTAAATGAAAAGGAAAAAATATTTTAAGTTTTTATGTAAAAATTAATGTATTAATTATTTATGTTGGTATTTTTTTTTATGTATGTACAAATCAATGTATTTAAATTTAATCCTTTTTTATGTATAAAAAGAAAAGAAAAATATTTCAAATTTTAAGAAAAAGGTTAATGTTTGTAGTTTTTTCTAAAATATAACAATTAATAATATCTAAAAAAAGTATTATTTTATTTACAAAATACATAGTATTATATGAAAAAAGAGAATAACAAAAAATATTTAGTTTTGAATAAAATAGAAAAAAAATGAATAAAAGAAAATGAATCAAAAAATAGCAAATGGGCCTGTAGGGTTTTGCTTTAGTCCATGTAAAGATTGATCAGCACATAAAAAAAAGGGGGGTATGCGTGGGCTTTAGGATGGAAAGGGTAAGGCCCAAGGTAATGCTTCACAACGTTTTTAGGGTTCTTTGATTTTTGTTTCAGAAAGAGGATCAGGGTTTGGGTTCGTGAGTTACGGCGCCGTTGTCGTTCTTTCATCACTTCGTCTTCTTCGTTCGTTCCCATGCCGTGGATTCTGAGCCAAAATCATCCGTCCTTGTACCAGGCGCTATCCTCTCTCCTTTCCCATGGTCATGTCTGGGCGATGTTTGCAAAGGTAATGAACTTACAGTTTATGTTTTAGGGTTTCCAATTCGTACATTTTTTAATCTTTGATAAATTCCTAATCTCTGAACATGAATTCTGTTATATGAGGTGTGAAGGAAAAAAGGTGGAAAATTTATACCTTCGTTGTCTTTGGAAAATGGAGGAGAGAGTTGGAAGCGCCTAGGGTGGACAGGGCGAGGTTTGGTGATGATGTGCGTTTTGCTTGGAAACCCTGGTATTCTGTATATCTTTTGCCTTTTTGAGTGTTGGTTCGATGATGATGTTTGAGAACGCCTCTTTATCTTCTTCTTCCGTTTGCCTTTCACTTCTGTTGCTTTTGAAACGCTGGCTTCTTTTCCTCTTTGAACACTTCTGCTGCCTTTTCTTGTATGATGATATGCTTCTGAGTATATTTGCTTGCTGAGTTGCCTTGGATGATTTATTTATCTTCTTCTTCTGTTGGCTTCTACTACTGTATGATGGCTTGATGCCTTTGATATGCTAATGAATGTTGTGCTCTGAATATGCTTGTTGGTATGTTTGGTAGCCCAATGATGAGAATTTTCTGAGGGCCTTGATTATTGGGTTGCCTGTTGTTTCTGATATGTTGCTTTACTGAGTTGGTGACGGCTTATGTTTTGGCTTGCATCAGTTTGAAACAGGTTCATGGTTTAGGGCTTGTTGACCTGTGTGATAGGCTTGACAGAGTTCTCTGGTTCAGGTTTTGAGGCTTATGCATTAGCAGGTTTATTGATGGGTTTAGCTTGAAAGGTTTTTTGACAGGTTGAGGATGGTTTTACTGTTATGCGAGTATGTAACTTGGGCGTTTTCTTGTGAACTGGTTTTTTGCTTTTAGGCCACAAGGTTTTTGTTTTAAGCAGGGGTTGATAGGTTATGGCCTTACTGGTTTTAGGCTGGAGGTTTGCTTCAGGTTATGTGTTTTTTTTCTTTGGCAGGTATGCTACTGTATATATTTGATGCAGGTTATTATGGTTCAGGTTTTAAGGCTAGAGGCTTTTAGGCTTGGACAAATGGTGTTTGGAACTTGTTTCAGGCCTGCTCTGAGTTATCTTCTTTTTTGATATCTTTTGATCTCTTCTGCTTTTGATATCTTCTGCTGCCCTCTCCTTTTTTGTTTTATTGCAGTTTTTGTGTTTATATCTTTTCTTTGCCTAAAGCCAAAACCTGTAAGCCCAATTTCTTTTCTCTCTTCCCTCTCTCTAGTACAGCTTAAAACATTAAAATAATGTTATATGTACTTTAGTTCTGAAAAAGCAATGGCTGGGAAATGATGAAACTGGAATTAGTTTGCTTGCATATATGGTCTTAACCTGTATACTTTCCTTCTTCAGCTCTCCTGCATCTTTGTTACAGTTTTGGCATCTTGGGTATTTTGATATCTTGAGATATCTTTTGGCAGCTTGTTGACTTTGGATTTAGTTTTGAAATTGTGACTTTGTATTTGCACATGCTGTCTTGCTTTGAACTATGCAGTTGGTTGACCAATTTGAAATGTGCAATTTTTTAACTTTGTGCATTCATTTTTAATTGCAAGCATTCCACCCTTCTTTGTGAACCGGGAGAAATCCCGTGATTTGCAAAGAGGGTAAAACTGATTCCGGCCGTTTGCTTTTAATGATGAATTTTCTTTTATCTGTCTGACTCTTTAATTATTTATCTGCTTCAATTGACTTTTTCTTCTTTCTTTCGCAGATAAAAATTAAATGGAGAGGAAAAGCAACAGATGGAGGATGAAGAATTAAAGATTTAGAAAAATATTAGGATAGTTTTATTTAAATTTAAATAAATGTAATATTATTATTGTAAATACTTTGTAAACGAATACTTGTATTTAAATAACAATTGTAACAAATATTTAAGATGAAATAAAAATTCCTTTTATCCAATTAATTCTTTTCTTCTTTTCAATTGTTTACTTTATTATTTATAGTTCTTTAAATTAACATAATTGAAAATAAATTCCAACTATTTTAATCTCAGAATAATAAATAACTAAATAAACATTGTTTCAGCATTGATCAATTAATAAGCTTGGCGCTTCCAACATCCAAATCACTGCACAGTCAAACGCAACAATTGCCCAGACGTTTCTCCTTTTACTGATTTTAACCAAACACTGCAAATTCAATCCAAATGTATCCTTTCACTGATTTAATCACACAATGCGAACTCAATCCAAATGTCTCAGCCCATATCTCGGAACAACTTGAAAAGCACTGTGGGGATTTAATTCTTTCTGAGAATGCGCGCATAAAAACCCTAATTCCTGATCAAAGTCGAGCCAAAATCAACCAAACCCTACGCAAACTGTTTGAATTGTTCTAGAGCCATGAAAACCAATGAAAACCCTAATTCTGTCTGACTGACGAGAAAAGTCTGTTTGACCGATTCTTGAGCCAGTTTGAAAAATCAGAAAACGTCTGAAACTATGATTTCTTATGGAAAAATATGAGGGAAAATTTTGGGGTACAACAGTTGCCCCTGTTCAATCTTCTTGGACCTTAAGAGTTAGATTGGCAAGTTTGCCTTTCGCGACTCGAGGGTAAAAGGAGATTGGACACTAGAGTGCTCGGAAATTTGCACTCGGTGATGTGATGGTAGAGGGAATGGGCTTAAAAGATGCCATTTGGTGATGGGCTTAAAGATGCCATCTGGTGACTGCTGGTAGGAGGATGGGCTTATAGATACCATCTGGAAATGGGCTTAAAGATGCCTTTTAGAAATGTTTGTTGAGGAGAATGGGCTTATAGATGCCATTTGGAAATGATTGTTGAATTGTATGTCACTGGTGAGTGGACGAGTATCAGAAAGGTATCTATGTTTTGGAACGTCTCTGAACTGGGGGTCTGAACAAGCAATAGATCGACATCCGTGTTTGGAGAATCTGTAAACTGTTTTCAGGAGTTGAAGCAGCATCCGTCGTTGGGAAGCGTCCGTGAAGAAGTTGCATCTGAACAAGTGATAGATTAACATTCGGTGTTGGGAAGGATCCGTAAACTATTTTCAGAATTCTTGAAGTCGAGAAGGAACCGGTGAAGGGTTTCCTGATGATGAGTCCGTGTAAAACTACATCTGGATGAATCTGGAACAAGTATCAGAATGTCGCCGTGTCCGGGTCACATCTGAACTGTCACTGAGTGAATCTGGAATAAGTATCAGAATGTCACCGTGTCTGGGTCACATCTGAACTATCTCTGAGTGAATCTGGAATAAGTATCAGAATGTCGCCGTGTCTGGGTAACATCTGAACTATTTCTAGAAAGAATCTCGGAAGATGACGGTCTTTGTCTGTTGACTGATCCTTCCTGAAAAGGTAAAGAGTTAGTTGTATGCAATGTCATGATGCATGATGCAATGTATGTTATATCAATGTTTATGATATGAATGTGATGAATGCGTATGCAAGCTAATGAGCTGTCTTGCTGAGGATAGACGAATCCTGGATGGCTGAAGATAAAAGAATCTTGACTGCTGCCGGGGAAAATAAATCCTTGGCTGCTGCTGTGGAGGGCAAGAATCTTCGATTGTTAGAAATGAGAAGTCTTGGGACCACTGTTGGGGAAATCAGAAGCTTGGGTTGTATGCCAATCTACTGGGGAATTCCTGTCTTGAGGAGATCTTCACCGGAGAATATTTGAATATTCTGTGAGGAACTGAGATGAGAGTCTTCAACTCTGCTTGGGGATTGATAGTTGGAAGTTTTAGCTCCGCTGGGGATTTTGAAACTTGACTCTGAGGGGAATTAGATTCTAGAAGTCTTTGACTGGGGATTGCAAGAATCTTCCGATTGCTGCAGGTGTTGGTCTCGGGAATGGGCTTACAGATGCCATTTGGAGGTAGGATGAATGATTGACTGGAGATGTGTTGAATTGTGAGTTTGAAAGAAGGAACCTATGTAGGGTTGCTTCATGATGAGTCTGTGTAAAACTGCATCTGATTTTGAGAAGGAACCTGTGTAGGGTTGCTTCATGATGAGTCCGTGTGAGACTGCATCAGGAATTTTGAGAAGGAACTTGTGTAGGGTTGCTTCATGATGAGTCCGTGTGAGACTGCATCGGGAGGTTGAAAGGGAACCGGTGTAGGGTTTCCTGATGATGAGTCCGTGTAAAACTGCATCGGGTTTTGAGAAGGAACCTGTGTAGGGTTGCTTCATGATGAGTCCGTGTAAAACTGCATCTGAGGTTGAAAGGGAACCAGTGTAAGGTTGCTGATGATGAGTCCGTGTAAAACTGCATCGTGTTTTGAGAAGGAACCTGTGTAGGGTTGCTTCATGATGAGTCCGTGTAAAACTGCATCTGAGCTTGAAAGGGAACCGGTGTAGGGTTTCTTCATGATGAGTCTGTGTAAAACTGCATCGGGTTTTTGAACACTTTTGACATTCGAATGCCCCAAGTGGTGATGTAGATAATTTCCTGGCTTGTTACATGTGTTGATCCACAATCAGTCGTCCACAGATGTTTTCCTGGTTTGTTACAGGCGTTGATCTGGAACTTAAGAAAGGTAACAGAATGGCAACCGTGTCTGGGGCACATCTGGACCGTATCTTCCAACAGGTGATGAAGGAATTGTCGAACACTTTTGACATTCGAATTCCCCAAGTGGTGTTGATCTGGAATAAGTTGCTGAATGTCGCCATCTCTGGGTCACATCTTAACTATATCTGAAAGCAGGCTTGGATAAGTTATAGAATGTTGCCAAGATCTTGGGTCACATCTTGAACTATCCCAATCTTTTGAGGTGATAAGGAAATGGTTGAACACTTTTGACATTCGAATGCCCCAAGTGATGATGAATGAGTCTTGAATCAGATTACTCTGCGAATTGAGAGATTTCTTAAAATCTTGACTGGACTGCCCCAGGTTAACTGAACTTTGAAAGATCTGTTGAAACCTTGACTGGACTGCCCCAGGTTAACTAAACTTTGAAAGATTTGTTGAAACCTTGACTGGACTGCCCAGGTTAACTGGATGGTGCCATGTTATGCCCCTTGTTGATAGGAGATTTGTCGTTGGAAGTGTCATCCTTTTGAAGTGATTTTGTTCACTGAGAGAGTTTTCGTTCCTCCGAACATTCGCTGTATGAATTTCTTCGCTGCCAAACAAATAACCAAAGGCGAACAGTGATATTCAAGCAATGCAAAGTTTATGTTTGTCTCGAAGTTTTTGAAAAATGCGTTTTTTAGCAGAAAACCTTTTTTATAAGACAAATCAACACAAGATTTTTTTAGAGCAAAGCCTTACAGGAGTCAGGATACCTTTGGTAACAGTATGCTTTCGAACTAACCCAAGCTTCAATTAGGGCTTTTGAAGGGTTGTAACGTGGCCTGGCTCATGGTTTAATAAACAAAGGATAAAGGCTCCAAGTATATTTGTACCCACCCGCTCTTCGTGAGGTTCTTCACACCTAAGCTCAGTTAATTGTGCGTCGCACTCAGTTTTGAGTTTGGTACGACCTTTGGGCGATGGTTCACCAGTTGAATTTGGGAGACAGTCATCATCTCCTTTTTTTTTTCCAACATTTTCCATGCTGCTGAGGATTTGTAATGACCTCACTATTTTGATTTTGATTTGTTATCCCTAACTTTTGCCTGACTGTTCCCGTTTTTTGAGATTACAATCAGCGGGATGCCCCAGCTTTCTTAAGCCTCCTTTACAGGTTTTGGCTTGGTGGGCTTTTCTCTTTTGAGAGATTGACTGCCTATGTGATGGGGAACCACCCTGTCTTTTGATTCCAAAGGAATGCTTTTCGTCGCTCGTTGTATTACGAACTGAGAGCTTGCAACTTCAATTCGCATTTTCTTTTGAATTAACTGAGATACTACCCTGCCCCGGGTTTATATCAAAGGTTTCGATTGTTTAGAACAGAAAACTCCTACTTCTTTGGCTCGAAGGGGTTGACTAGGGATTAACTTCCTTATAACTCCAGTGTTTGGGGAATTGAAAGAAATGCCTGTACATCATCAGCAAGGTCTGTTCAAAAGCATACTGCATGAGATCATGGTATTGTTTCGTCATCCTCCCTCTAAAGGCTTACAGCTTTTTATCAAGAGTTAAATATCATAAAGAAAACATAAGAGTAGTGAAAACGAATGGATGAATTCAAGACAAACATATGCAATGCATTAATGAAACAGAGTTTGACACTAGAAGAAAATTGTTTGAATAACAAAAGATTACAACTTTGAAAGTTCAAAATGAAACAAACACAATCTCAATGAGCTGGCATAGAAGCAGTGATCATGCTAGGGCCTCTGGAGGACCAAACTCAATTTCCTTGTCATCAATCAAATTCTGAATCTTGTACTTCAGAGCCCAACAGTCGTCAGTGTCATGCCCGGGACTGTCAGAATGATAAGCACAAGTTGCATTAGGATTGTAGTTAGGAGATGAAGTCTTGGGGTTTGGATGAGGCCCTATCAATGCAATCAGATTCATCTTCAACAAGTGCTGCAGTGCTTGAGACAACGACATGTTGATGTTGGTGAACTGTCTCTTAGGCTCGTCTGGTTGTTGCTGACTTCCCCTTTGCTGTTGTCGGCGTGACGTAGAACTAGAGATCAGGACTGCCCCTGCATGTTGATCATGACGACTCCTTTGACTGTTCCCAGCATTAGACTCTTTCTTTCCGTTGTAGGGGATTATCTGAGTATCGAAGGTTGTAGCTCCCTGGATCTTTCCACTTTTGATGCCAGCTTCGACCCTTTCGCCGATCAGTATTAGCTCGGTGAACCCAGCTGAGGAGCTTCCAATTAAGTGCTTAAAGAAAGGCCCTGTCAAAGTTCCCATGAAGATGTCAATCAGCTCTCTGTCAGTTAAAGAGGGTTGCACCCTACCAGCCAGATCTCTCCAATTTTGGGCGTATCCCTTAAAGCTCTCGTCAAAACCCATGGTCATGCTCTGCAATTGCACTCGAGTTGGTGCGAGATCAAAATTATACTGATACTGTTCGTAAAAAGCCCTGGCTAGATCTTCCCAGGTGTGGATGCGAGAACTCTCCAATTGATAGAACCACTCGAGTTGAGCCCCTACCATACTTTCTTGGAAGAAATGGATCCAAAGCCTCTTATCAGCTGTGTATGGTTGAATTTTGCGGACATAAGACTTTAGATGCATCTTAGGGCAAGAGACTCCATCGTACAAAGCAAAGGTAGGAACTTTGAACTTTGAAGGGATGACCAATCCAGGAACTAGGCCCATGTCTCCTAGATCCAGGCCAGGTATTTGTTGGATCTCCATAGCACTGAGGCGATCCTCCAACTCTTTGTACTTTTCATCAACGAGAGGATATTGCCCTTCGGGGTAGTCAGCTTCTTCTTCAACAATCTCCACATTGTGGTCTTCTTCAAGACTACCTCCTGTGTTGGATGGAGTTGCAAGGTCTTGGGTCTTAGGCCTTCTCCTCAAGTTCAGGATGCGGGCTGCCTTCTTGGACTTCTTCTTCTTGTCTTTGAGAAGAAGAGCGGTCAGATCCTCTTGCCCTTTACCCATAGCCAACAGCATTTGTTGGAATTGAGCATTTTGAGCTTGGAGATCTTTCACCGTTTGTTCCATATCCATCTTACTGAAATAAACAGTAAGAAGATAAGAAAACCTGCATGGGAGAAACCTGTTATGCAATGATATGTATGATATATATGCAATGTTTTCAAGGATCTCTTGGGGTAAACACAAGAGAATATTAGAGGTTGAACTTCGATCTTGTATTGGAGAACTTGGTATAGGTGGACGTCTTCCCACGATAATCAAGCTCACCATGTCGAGTGGGTCACATCCACTGATTCAAGTTGTTGCACTTGAACTTTGATTGGAGAACTGTGCACCGGTGGATGTCTTTCCACGAGAATCAAGCTCACCACGTCAAGTGGGTCATAGGCACTGATTCAAGTTGTTGTACTTGATCTTTGATTGGCATTGGTTAGAGGAGAAACCTCTTGCCCCTTGGTAGACGTCCGGTTCAACGTATCTCTGCATCAACAGACCCTCAAGATCCTTGAAAAGGTTATTGAAAATGCTATGGTATGATGTCATGATGTTATGCACATGCATGCAAAAGCAAGTGAGTGTATATACAGGTAATCATATTCACACAAAGCAAACAAGTCCTTAAGTTCAGGCTTGCATGAGGTTCAGGTACTACCCTCTTTCAGTTTCGTTGGTTAAGACCTGTCCTATCAAAAGTAACCGGGTTCTAGAGGATCTCAATATCACTGACTACCCTCAATCGGTCATAACTCCAGCATCGCTATCTTTTCTTGCGGTCGGAACCATCGTGAGAGTTTAGCCTCAATGAGTGTACCATACTGCTACTGTTCTATGGCCAAGTTGGGTCGATTTAAGGTTCTAAGGTCGGTTGGTGCTTAATGACTCTTTGGAAGACCCATATTCTCCTCGTTTCAACACAAGGGATATCGGTACAGACCAAGGCGCCACACCAATGTAGCCACTGCTTCACCCATGTCGGTATACCCCGAACAGGTCCCTCACAGATTATGCTACCTAAAAGGGTATTCCCCAGATCCGGGTTAGGATCTATGAAACTCCGATGCAAAACCCACAAACATAAAAGCAAACAAAGCAAGCAATTGAGAAAAAGGTGATCTAAACCCTAAGGTAACCCCACTTTTTAGAAACTCCCCAGCAGAGTCGCCAGTTCTGTGATGTGGTGGGAGAACTGACTTGAAGTTTTGCGTTTGTATTTGCACTTGTTCGGTTTAGCAAGAGTCGCCACCGACTTTTTATTTTATCCTAAAGGAAAGGTTAAAAAGCACAGGAAAAACCTTTTGAGATGTTTCGTGGGTTCGGGGGGTAGATTATGAAAAGGGAAGGTATTAGCACACTTTTCATCCATGGTTATCCATGGGCTCTTAGTTACTTGGTTTTTAGATCACTTGCCTTGATTTTCGATTGCTTGAAATTGTGGTGTATGTGTGTGTTTTGAAGATGTTTTGGAAATAGACGCCTTTGTTTCGGCAACCATTGTAATGACTCGTGTTTGAGTATATACAACGGTGTGTATCTTTTCGAAAAGATGTTTCAAAATGTTTTTTGAAGAGTTTGTTTTGAAAGTGTTTGTGAGGTGTGGTTTTTGAAAAGGAGGCAAGTGTTTTTGCAAGTTGATCTCAAGTAACTAAGAGTTTTGTGTACCCCTATTGTACTCAAAGGTTTTCTCTATGTTTTCAACCCCTTTTAACAATTTTGTTCCACCATTGAATTTGGTGGACAATCTTGCGTTTAGGAAGTTTAACGGGACGGGCGCGGGTCATCGTATGGACCATGAATGCAATGGTGCCAAGTGTCTTTGGCAATTTGCTTGAAGGGACTTGATCATTTTGATAGGCGACTTTCAAAAGCGTCATCAAGGGACTTATGATCATTTGATTGTTTTGCCAAAGAAACTCGACGTGCAAGCATGGCCCATTTTGGAAGGCAACATGTGGGATTACCCTAGGGGGTGCAAGTGTGATTGTGTATTGATTTCATGCATTTGTCTTTGTATTAGGTTATCTAGCGTTCGATTTTATGTACATACAAACCCTAGGTCTAACCATGGTATAATTCGAAAGCGGTAAATTGCGGGAATTTTAAAGTCTACGCTATTACAAATAGTATCCGGGAGTGGGGGTACAAATTCACAAATGGGGATGAGACTTAAATAATTACAACCAAATCGAATTGCGATCAAATGTAATCAATGTAATGTATAGCAAAGTGTAAGAATATCAAATGTATAATGTACCAAATGTGAAATGTATTGTGTAAGTGTACGTGTATGAGAATTATTTACAAGTTACGGAATATGTGAACTTAAAGGCATTATTAAGTATGCTTGATTTAATTTGTATTCTTATATTTTTGTTTAATTATGTACAAAGTTTTAATTGAAGAAAAGGGAAAATATTTTAAATTTAAGAAAATTATGTATTATTGTATTTATGTACCAATAAAGTTTAAATGAAAAGGAAAAAATATTTTAAGTTTTTATGTAAAAATTAATGTATTAATTATTTATGTTGGTATTTTTTTTATGTATGTACAAATCAATGTATTTAAATTTAATCCTTTTTTATGTATAAAAAGAAAAGAAAAATATTTCAAATTTTAAGAAAAAGGTTAATGTTTGTATTTTTTTCTAAAATATAACAATTAATAATATCTAAAAAAAGTGTTATTTTATTTACAAAATACATAGTATTATATGAAAAAAGAGAATAACCAAAAATATTTAGTTTTGAATAAAATAGAAAAAAAATGAATAAAAGAAAATGAATCAAAAAATAGCAAATGGGCCTGTAGGGTTTTGCTTTAGTCCATGTAAAGATTGATCAGAACATAAAAAAAAGGGGGGTATGCGTGGGCTTTAGGATGGAAAGGGTAAGGCCCAAGGTAATGCTTCACAACGTTTTTAGGGTTCTTTGATTTTTGTTTCAGAAAGAGAATCATGGTTTGGGTTCGTGAGTTACGGCGCCGTTGTCGTTCTTTCATCACTTCGTCTTCTTCGTTCGTTCCCATGCCGTGGATTCTGAGCCAAAATCCTTTGTCCTTGTACCAGGCGCTATCCTCTCTCCTCTCCCATGGTCATGTCTGGGCGATGTTTGCAAAGGTAATGAACTTACAGTTTATGTTTTAGGGTTTCCAATTCGTGCATTTTTTAATCTTTGATAAATTCCTAATCTCTGAACATGATTACTGTTATATGAGGTGTGAAAAAAAAAAGGTGGAAAATTTATACCTTCGTTGTCTTTGGAAAATGGAGGAGAGAGTTGGAAGCGCCTAGGGAGGACAGGGCGAGGTTTGGTGATGATGTGCGTTTTGCTTGGAAACCCTGGTATTCTGTATATCTTTTTCCTTTTTGAGTGTTGGTTCGATGATGATGTTTGAGAACGCCTCTTTATCTTCTTCTTCCGTTTGCCCTTCACTTCTGTTGCTTTTGAAACGCTCGCTTCTTTTCCTCTTTGAACACTTCTGCTGCCTTTTCTTGTATGATGATATGCTTCTGAGTATATTTGCTTGCTGAGTTGCCTTGGATGATTTATTTATCTTCTTCTTCTGTTGGCTTCTGCTACTGTATGATGGCTTGATGCCTTTGATATGATAATGAATGCTGTGCTCTGAATATGCTTGTTGGTATGTTTGGTAGCCCAATGATGAGAATTTTCTGAGGGCCTTGATTATTGGGTTGCCTGTTGTTTCTGATATGTTGCTTTACTGAGTTGGTGACGGCTTATGTTTTGGCTTGCATCAGTTTGAAACAGGTTCATGGTTTAGGGCTTGTTGAACTGTGTGATAGGCTTGACAGAGTTCTCTGGTTCAGGTTTTGAGGCTTATGCCTTAGCAGGTTTATTGATGGGTTTAGCTTGAAAGGTTTTTTGACAGGTTGAGGATGGTTTTACTGTTATGCGAGTTTGTAACTTGGGCGTTTTCTTGTGAATTGGTTTTTTGCTTTTAGGCCACAAGGTTTTTGTTTTACGCAGGGGTTGATAGGTTATGGCCTTACTGGTTTTAGGCTGGAGGTTTGATTCACGTTATGTGTTTTTTTTCTTTGGCAGGTATGCTGCTGTATATATTTGATGCAGGTTATTATGGTTCAGGTTTTAAGGCTAGAGGCTTTTAGGCTTGGACAAATGGTGTTTGGAACTCGTTTCAGGCCTGCTCCGAGTTATCTTCTTTTTTGATATCTTTTGATCTCTTCTGCTTTTGATATCTTCTGCTGCCCTCTCCTTTTTTGTTTTATTGCAGTTTTTGTGTTTATATCTTTTCTTTGCCTAAAGCCAAAACCTGTAAGCCCAATTTCTTTTCTCTCTTCCCTCTCTCTAGTACAGCTTAAAACATTAAAATAATGTTATATGTACTTTAGTTCTGAAAAAGCAATGGCTGGGAAATGATGAAACTGGAATTAGTTTGCTTGCATATATGGTCTTAACCTGTATACTTTCCTTCTTCAGCTCTCCTGCATCTTTGTTACAGTTTTGGCATCTTGGGTATTTTGATATCTTGAGATATCTTTTGGCAGCTTGTTGACTTTGGATTTAGTTTTGAAATTGTGACTTTGTATTTGCACATGCTGTCTTGCTTTGAACTATGCAGTTGGTTGACCAATTTGAAATGTGCAATTTTTTAACTTTGTGCATTCATTTTTAATTGCAACCATTCCACCCTTCTTTGTGAACCGGGAGAAATCCCGTGATTTGCAAAGAGGGTAAAACTGATTCCGGCCGTTTGCTTTTAATGATGAATTTTCTTTTATCTGTCTGTCTCTTTAATTATGTATCTGCTTCAGTTGACTTTTTCTTCTTTCTTTCGCAGATAAAAATTAAATGGAGAGGAAAAGCAACAGATGGAGGATGAAGAATTGAAGATTTAGAAAAATATTAGGATAGTTTTATTTAAATTTAAATAAATGTAATATTATTATTGTAAATACTTTGTAAACGAATACTTGTATTTAAACAACAATTGTAACAAATATTTAAGATGAAATAAAAATTCCTTTTATCCAATTAATTTTTTTCTTCTTTTCAATTGTTTACTTTATTATTTATAGTTCTTTAATTTAACATAATTGAAAATAAATTCCAACTATTTTAATCTCAGAATAATAAATAACTAAATAAACATTGTTTCAGCATTGATCAATTAATAAGCTTGGCGCTTCCAACATCCAAATCACTGCACAGTCAAACGCAACAACTGCCCAGACGTTTCTCCTTTTACTGATTTTAACCAAACACTGCAAATTCAATCCAAATGTATCCTTTCACTGATTTAATCACACAATGCGAACTCAATCCAAATGTCTCAGCCCATATCTCGGAACAACTTGAAAAGCACTGTGGGGATTTAAGTCTTTCTGAGAATGCGCGCATAAAAACCCTAATTCCTGATCAAATGTCAAAGAAACGTTCGCCTGATCAAAGTCGAGCCAAAATCAACCAAACCCTACGCAAACTGTTTGAATTGTTCTAGAGCCATGAAAACCAATGAAAACCCTAATTCTGTCTGACTGACGATAAAAGTCTGTTTGACCGATTCTTGAGCCAGTTTGAAAAATCAGGAAATGTCTGAAACTGTGATTTCTTATGGAAAAATATGAGGGCAAATTTTGGGGTACAACACGTATAAAATTTAGCTCTATGTTAAGCAATCGTAAGTGGACTTATGTAGAAGTCAAACCTATTTTGAGGCCGGTCAATAACAATCTATGCACCATTTGTTTTGAGACATGATATAGAGATTATGCTCCAATAACACTTAGTGTAATAAGAAAGAGATGAGATGAAGAGGGGTGGGAAAGAATATACAAACCACATTTGAATTAAAATTTAATCAATCTATTATTAAAATCATTCATCCATTTTTGTGGAGTTAAACTCAACACCATGGATCCAATAATGTTAATAAAGTTCATGATCAAAAATTCATCCCAAGATTAGCGAGAAAATAATCACAAAATAATATTGCATTTTAATATATACAAAAAAAAAGGTTTTAGAAATATTTAAAATTGAAATAAGGGATATAAATATCAACTATGTTAAAATTAATCAAGAAATAAAAAGTAAGACCATACAAAAATCAGAAATGGAATCAAATATTTTTATAAATTTTTTGGTAAATTTTTAAAGTCAGAACCTATTTTTAAAATTAAAAAAAAAAAGAGTAAAATAAACCAAAAATGATAAAAAAATACAAAATTCAGAAATAAATATAAGTGAGGTCACAAATATTTGTCACAATATCATTGGATCATTCTATATTTTTTTCAGAATTTAGAAATGCATGAAAGTATTTTTAAACATTTAAAACAAATCAAATAAAGTGAAAATTTATACAAAATTCCAAAACACAAAATAAATTTGTGAAAAAATAAAAATCATAAAGAGAAAAATCAAAAATATTTTTCATAATTTTTCATATTTTTTGGACTAAAAATGAATTTTCTATAAATATAAAAATTAGAAAAGAAAATAAATAAAAAATATGGGTCATCTGATCAATGTCAAAACGCATTAGTAAACAGATCAAGTGGATCTAGCGCGCTCTGCATGTTATGGACTTTAGTGGATAATGCATTGAATCATTAATTAAATTAGATTTTAAAAAAAACCAAGTGGAGTGCCATCATTGGTTGGAAGATGACACGTTGGTCATCTTCAACCTCCAGCCAACGTGAATTGTAGGTCTCTCAAACTGTAAAATCAGAAGCTCAGACCTATGCCATTCGCTTCATCTCTTCAAGACAAAGACAACCACACCTTCGCAACAATTTATATAAACTATAGCTCAAGCAAATTGAAAGGAAAGTTTTGAAAAGGGATTTGAAATTTCATGGTCAAAACAAGTTTCCAGATGAAAGTAAGTGTTGCGACTAGAACCAGGGAAATGAGAGCATCACAATGATATCAATGTTTTGAAGAATTGATGAAGGAATCTATCTATTGAAGTTTATTTGCAGAGCTCTGAAACTGGACTTCTATGGAGCAATCTAAGGCACGATTCTTGAATGTAATTATATGGTTAGCTTCAGGGAAGATCAAGGAAGGTGAATTGATTGTAAAAATTGGATTGTTAAAGGCTTGAAAGCAGATTTCAAAGTAGAAGGATTTTGAGTTATAGAGCAAGTTTGGCAGGGTGATTCTGGATATCCAAGCTTGAGGAAATGAATGGGGGATGACCCTCTATTTATAGGGAATCAAATGGAATGTCCAAGCGTGTGAAATGATGAAGTTTGGAGGGAAATCGTGTGAAGTTGCAAACAAGAAAAGTGTGACTTCCAATTTGATCAAAACGCATCCAAAACACCCGTTTTTTGTGCTAATCCCTTTTGGAAGTTCACAAAACTTATTTAGAGGCAAAAACGCACAGAAACAAAGTGTTTAGAATCTAAACCAATGATTTCAAATTCTGACTCATGAAGAAACTTTAGTTCCAAGTTATCAAATTCAATCCAATGGCATTCATCTCAAGGGGTCTTAAGGCATGATTCTCGATGCTTTAGAAAGATAAGGTTACAAGCTTTGCAATGGAAAAAGAATGGAATCAAATGGATGCTTGAGTTGAAAGTTGCATTGCGTCAAAGTTGGGGAAAAAAGGTTGACTTTCCATACTTAGAATTATTTCAAGTTTTTCTTCAAAAGTGACCTATAATGATTTCCATCCAAACATGGCCTCATCTTGGAATTTGCTCTTGACCAAAAAATATGGCATGAAATAGACCTCTTAAATGACATTTTGAAACTTGAACCATTCAAAATCCCCAAAAATCGAGAGAGTTATGGATTGTTGTAGTTGGCAAAAAAATTATGAAATGACCTATAGGCTTTTGTATCCTTAGGGCATCTTCCATCCATTTTCTCACATTGAACATAAAAAGAAGGAATATTGTTCACATCCTCGAGATAATTTTTGAAAATGAGTGGGCTCAAGGTGATAAAAAATTGACCAAGTTATGATCATTTGAAGTCACACATAGGAAAATGGGGGTTTATCTGGAGGACTTGTAATCTTTCTTCATCAACAAGTTTCTTCCACATGAAAACTCCTTGGAACTCTTGCAGTGATTTGTTGATAACCCTTTGAAGAGAAGTATGTATTCGGAATCACTCCAAAATTCCAAAATATGAGCAAGATGTGCTTCTTTTAATTTCAAAACCCTAGCTCTTAGATCAAGAAAAATGCCTTGAAGAACTTTGACAATTTTGAACAACCTTCTTGTGTCAACACAAATGTTTTGTAAATAGAAGTTGTTGAGAAAAAATGATAACTCATAGTCACCAAAACTATTTCCATATCTTGAAAATTAATAGAAATATGCACTTGTAACCAATGGGAACAAAACCTTGTCCAAGCATGACAAATTCTCCAATCAATCCCTTGTACTTTTGAACCAAATTTGATAATCTTTAAATGTGGTGAACCAAAATAACCTTGTCATGCCATTTCCTCAAAAACAAATCCAATGGTGAGGTTTGAACTTCTCAAGCATTATTGACTAGGGCATGGAAATAAACTCATGAACCCATGGAGAAACTTGCTGAATCTCATTGCCTTTACCTACATGAGTAACAAGGAAGACAAACCAACATTGAATTTTATTAATTAAAAGATAAAATCAAGACAAAAAATATTCATGATCATAAAAGAACACAAGTCAAGGTGCTTGGTGATTCCTCAAAGAGCAACACTAAATATAGGAAGGGGAACCAAGAATCCTAATGTGGTCTTGTTGTGATGGAATCAACATGGTATGGTGAGGGGATATTAGGGGAAAAATTGGGGTACAACAACTGCCCTTATTTAAGTTTCTTCTATCCGGAGATACGAAAGTTGAAAATTTTCGTGTTGACGAGATCGAAGATACTTAAATATAAAACAAACCCTATTTTTGGCCCTAAGATTCCATGCAATGCTTATGAGCATGAATGCATATGAACGACGCCAAGGCGGCGCAAAACACCATTAGGGATGTAGCAAAGAAAATACCGAAAAAATAGAGAAACCAGAACAGGAAAATAAATCACAAGTGGATCAAAAGACCTGTCTTAAAGGATGGTAAAAAGTCAAAGGATACACCAACTTATACTAAAGGTAAAACTACCAACGTTCACTAAAGGTAGAAAGAGGAAAGAAATAACAACATCGACGTTCACTGAAGGTGAGCTACCGAAGTTCACTGAAGGTAGAGAGAAAAATATATCATAGCACCGCCGTTCACAGATGATGAACTACCAACGTTCACTGAAGGTAGCAAAAAGATATCAATCAACAACTTTCACTAAAGGTGACCTACCAACTTTCACTAAAGGTAGAGAGAAATATCATAGCACCGCAGTTCACCGACGATGAACTACCAACGTTCACTGAAGGTAGCAAAAAGATAAAAATCACCAACTTTCACTGAAGGTGACCTACCAACTTTCACTGAAGGTAGAGAGAAAATATATCATAGCACCGCCGTTCACTGACGATGAACTACCAACGTTCACTGAAGGTAGCAAAAATATAACAATCACTAACTTTCACTGAAGGTGACCTACCAACTTTCACAGAAGGTAGAGAGAAAATATATCATAGCACCGCTGTTCACTGATGATGAACTACCAACGTTCACTGAAGGTAGCAAAAAGATAACAATCACCAACTTTCACCGAAGGTGACCTACCAACTTTTAATTAAGGTAGAGAGAAAATATATCATAGCACCGCCATTCATTGACGATGAACTACCAACGTTCCCTGAAGTTAGCAAAAAGATAACAATCACCAACTTTCACTGAAGGTAACCTACCCACTTTCACTGAAGGTAGAGAGAAAATATATCATAGCACCGCCGTTCACTGATGATGAATGTGATATGGTGGCAGAACTGACGGTTGATATTGGTTTGCGTTTTGTATCCGCAAATGTGCGGTAAGAAAGAGTCGCCACCGACTTTTATTTTATCCAATCATGGAAAATGAAAAAGAAAAGAAAAAACCTTTTTCGAGATGTTTCTGAGTACAGGGGGTTGATTATAGAAAGGGAAGGTGTTAGAACCCTTTCTATCCATGGTTTCCCACGGGCTCTTAGGTACATGCTCATCTTTTTAAAATTTCTTGTGTGTGCTTGTTTTGAAAAAAGTTTTACTTCGTGATAACCCTTGTATCAGTCCTCAAGGGTGTGACGAAGTTTTTTTTGAAAATTTGTTTTAAAAGGTGTTTGTGTGAAAAGTTTTGTTGAGCAAGTACTTAAGATTCTACCTACGCGAAAAAAGGTTGTTTATTCTCATTTCCTTTGGACAATGCTATCCTACTATTAAGGAGTAGGTAGCCCCGTCGTTGGAGTTTGTAAGGGACATTCGAAAGGGACTAGTACAGTCACCAGAGCAATGGGTAGGAAACCTTAGTAGTAACCCTAGAGTCATAAGATCTTTCCGAGGCAACATTCGAATGGGACATTTGATCTTTTAGATAGGAGGGCAACCACTAAAATCTCCTGTTCTTAAATGACTATTTTATCGAAGGCAACCGAAGTGAGGCAAACCCTAGGAGTGAAATATGAGCACGTGATTTTTTCAGTTAATTAATTTTTGCACATTAAGTGAGCTACCGTTTTAATTTTAAAACATCTTTCCATACAATCCTATTAACCATGCATCTAACAGTTAAAGATTGCGGAAATTAAAAGTGCGAGAAAATAAACCTAGCTATTACAAGGCTTCGGGGAGGGGATTAATTAAATAACAAAAATCGGGGGATAAAGCGATAAATGAAAAAAACCTAGTTTAACTATTACAAACCATTGGCAGTTACAAAAATAATGAAAAAAGAAAAAAATTAAACGCGCGGCGAATTTAATACGAGGATGCTTAAAAAATAATCTAAAACCCAAATTGAGAAAAAAATATTTTTGTACATTTTTTATTGGAGAAAAGAATTTAATTACAAATTAATTAAACCCTAATTTCTAATTATTTTTAATTATGAAAAAAAAAAGTAAATTAAATTAACCTAATTTTCTAATTAAGTTAAAGTAAATATTTTATGAAAAAAATGATCTTTTTGTGATTTTGTGATTTGTTGATTTTATGATTAATAAAAAAAGTAATTAATTTTTGTGGAAAAATAATTAAACAAAATAATTAAATAAAGGAAATAAATAATGAAAAGAAAATGGGCCTGTGTTGAGTAGCAAATCTGGGGGTGCACTATTGAAATTGCTGGGGCCAAGGTTGATAGCCCAGCATACCAGTGCCTGAGCCTGTGAGGTCATCTCCTGAAGGTCAACCATGCGCTGCTCATATGTGAGTGTTGGATCTCCCTTGAGGCTAGATCTAATGGACAGATCTGAAGGATGCAAGGTTGACACCTAGGTATGAGGCACATTGAATCCTGCGTTGGAACGTTAGAAAAATAGCCAAAATTGCTTGGAACTGAGATCGAACCCAGGTCCTCAAACTTCCCACCAAGCGCTCTTACCACCGGGGCAATCTGCTTTGTTGTGCATCGAATGGAAAAAAAATATAATATAACAAAATAAATGAGTTAGTGGGAAACGCGCGCGAGATTTCAAATGGTCCACTGATTGGCTGCCACCTATTCTTCTTCTCCAAGGCTCTGTCGTCTTAGCTATATACCTTTTACCTACAGCCGGGCATCTGTAGCTATAGCCATGTCACCTTTAAAAACTCATAAAATGCATGATAAATGAAATTGGAGACCAGAATCCAATTGGTCTTGGTGTCACAATCATCATGGTATCTTGTTCATGGCCTGATTTTAGGGATGTCAGTTTGGACCTGTTAATGGGGATCCCCGCGGGGAACGCCCCGTTCGGGGCCCCAAAGATGGGGAATTTTCCCCCGTGGGGGCGGGGATGGGGAGAAAAATTTCCCCGAGAGCATTTCGGGGACGGGGACGGGGAATACACCCCCCGCCCCGCGGGGACCCCGCCCCGCCTATTATTTTAATATTGTTACTTTAAAAAGTATTATAGTTCATTTTGTTGAATTTTATAGCATTTTATAGAAATTTATAAAAAAAATATTATTATTTTGTGTTTCATTAGTATTTTTAATAAAAAATAATAAATGTCAAATACTAATATTTTTTAATAACATAATAAATATGTGAATTCTTTGTGCTTTTTATTTTTATAGAAAATATAAACATTTTAAAAAAATAAAATATTAATGAATAAATGTAGGATCTATGGGGATCCCCGCGGGGAACGGGGATCCGCGGGGAACAGGGATGGGGATAGAAATTCCCCCGTGACGGAGATCGGGGACGGGGACGGGGAATGAATTTGATGGCGGGGAAAAAGATGGGGAAGTGTCCCCCCGGCCCCGCCCCGCCCCGCCCCATTGACATCCCTACCTGATTTTACCTGTATGCAAAAACCCTAAAACATACATAGAAAACCTAACAATGGCATATCTAGATATAGGCATCAAAAATACAATTGAATCATACAGTCATGTTGCAAACATCTCAAACATCACAAATATACCAACTAAACATGCTAATGATGCAGGAATTACAATAATCGGTTTTGGAAAAAAATGCAAACCGTGTGAGTTACAACTTACGTTTCTTGATGCTTAATACCTCATAAATGATTGGGATAGCTTCAGAAACTCCGAAGGAATGTCATTTGATCCTTAGAACGCTTTGAAACAGCCTATGGAGTAAGATTGGATCTGCACCTTTCTTTCAAAAATTGGAACTTTGTTCTCCCTTTTCACGCCTGCCAAAACCTTATTTTATGCTTTGTTCTTGTTCATTATATACCCTTGAGTGAATTAGGGTTGCAAAACAGATTGAATCTTGAAGTTTTGAGAAGATTTGATTTGGTTCTTTAGCCATATACATACTTTCTAAATTGAGCCAAATTATCCTATTTTTGTACCAATCATGCTTGATTCGATTTGGTCTTGATATCTCAGCATAATTTGATTGATATCCTGTCCAAAAAATCATATCAAAACATATCTTTGATTTTATTTACCAATTATTTGATTTTATTCAATTTTTTATAAATAAAAAATCAAAATAAAATAATTAATGAAGAAAATAACATCTGAGTGAACATTTGGGTCGTGAACCATGCTACAAGTGAGGTGCAATCATGAAATGCTAAGCCCATTTGGTAAAAAAATGCACTTTTGAGCATATTTGACTTTTGGCAATTTTGCAAAAAAGGTCAACTTTGACAAGGCATATCTCCTCCAATTTTACCCCTAGAGAGGTGTTCTTGGACTTTTTAGAAAGCTTAGGATGTCCCCTAAGAAACCCTTTTGGTCTCACTTCAATTGGGTATTCCATGTTCATGTAAGAAGCTTTGACCCAAAAGGTGTTTTTTGTTGACTTTTCAAAAGGACCTATAATGTAGAAATTCATATCTTTTCATGAGTGCATATTTTGAACTTGTGGGCTGAAGATGAGTTGTAGGTAATTGAATCCTCTTCAAAATGAGCCTTGGATGGAAAATTTCTGATAAAGTATGTGGAAGTTATGCTTGGTCAAAGTTTGGTTGACTTTTCCTAAGAAACCCTAATTTAGCAACTTTTGGGTTTTGATGAATTTAGGGCATTCCTTGAAGAATCATGATCAACCCTTGATCAAATGATGGATATAACTTCAAAATGTTGATGTTGACCAAAAATCTTGAAGTTTGACTGTATGTGGGCCACATTTGACTTTTAACCTGATATAGTCGATTCTCAAGCATCTGAGCAGTTGACTGAGCAAACTTCTTGTGCAGTGCTTTAAATTTGACATGGAGGGTCTTGAGATGATATTAGGACCATGGAGAGCATATGAGGTTTTTGTAGTTCACCTATCTTGATGAAAATGGAAACCCTAATTTGAGACACACTGCCTTAGGAGAGAGTTTGTCTGGTCAACTCTTGGGCAAACTTGAGCAAATTGAGGATCTCTAGAAGTATGTATTGAGTAAAATGAGAGGTAAAATTTTGGGGTACAACAGCTGCCCCTGTTAAATCTTCTTAAACCTGAGGATGTAGAATGGCTTGTCTAACTTACGTGATCTGAAGGTGGAAAATGATTGAACAGTAGAGTGCCTAGAAATTTGCACTCGCATAAAGTGATACTTGATTTGTGATATTGGGAATGGGCTTATAGATGCCATTAATAAGTTTCTATAGAATTGTCGGATATGGGCTTAGAGATGCCATCCAAGATGTGACAGAGTACCGTCGGAGATGGGCTTAAAGATGCCATCTAGAGGATGTTAATTTCCTGAGATATTCCTTTGATGAGAGTCCCAGCTCCTGTTGTTGAGGAGGAATATGCTGAGGAATGTTGGTATCTGTCTTGGGAGAAATAGAATTTTAGGAGCTTCAGTTGTTCGTTACTCTATTGGGGAATTAACTCCTGCTTGAGGAAGCGGAGGTGAATTGCATATTTGGTCAGTGTATAGGCTACATCGTGACTTATTGGGGAAAGGTGAAATTGACCTAAACTGGTCAGGTCCAGGTTTTACCTTGTTCTAAATTACCGTCTAGAGGTAAGAGAAAAGAAACCTGGATGGTAAGGTTATGAGAAGCAACCTGGATAATAGGGTTACTTCGAAGTGAAAGCCTGGATAGTAGGTTTGTGAGAAAGAACCTGGATAGTAGGATTATTTCAAAGTGAAAGCCTGGATAATGGGGCTGTGATAAGGAACCTGGACAATAGGTTTACTTCATATGAAAGCCTGGATAGTAGGGCTGTGAGAAGGAACCTGGGTAGTAGGGTTACTTCGAAATGAAATCATGGATAGTAGGGTTGTGAGAAGGAACCTGGATAGTAGGGTTACTTTGAAATGAAAGCATGGATAATAGGGTTGTGAGAAGGAATCTGGGTCGTAGGATTTCTTCGATATGAAATCCTGAATAGTAGGGCTGTGAGAAGGAACCTGGATAGTAGGGTTACTTTGATATGAAATCCTGGATAATAGGGTTGTGGGAAGGAACTTGGGTCGTAGGGTTACTTCTAAATGAAAGCCTGGATAGTAGGGCTATAAGAAGGAACCTGGGTCGTAGGGTTTTTTTGAAATGAAAGCCTGGATAGCAGGGCTATGAGAAGGGACCTGGGTCGTAGGGTTTATTCGAAATTAATGTTTGGATAGTAGGGCTGTGAGAAGGAACCTGATTCGTAGGGTTACTTCGAAATGAAAGCCTGGATAGTAGGGTTGTAAGAAGGAACCTGGGTCGTAGGGTTTCTTTTAAATGAAAGCCTGGATATTAGGGCTGTGAGAAGGAACCTGTGACGTAGGGTTACTTTGATATGAAATCCTGGATATGAGGGTTGTGAGAAGGAACCTGGGTCGTAGGGTTTCTTCGAAATGAAAGCCTGGATAGTAGGGCTGTGAGAAGGAACCTGGGTTGTAGGGTTTCTTCGAAATGAAAGCCTGGATAATAAGGTTGTGAGAAGGAACCTGGGTCGTAGGGTTTCTTCGAAATGAAAGCCTGGATAGTAGGACTGTGAGAAGGAACCTAGATAGTAGGGTTACTTCAAAATGAAATCCTGGATAGTAGGGCTATGATAATGAACCTAGGTCGTAGGGTTACTTCGACATGAAAGCCTGGATAGTAGGGCTATGAGAAGGAACCTAAATAGTAGGGTTACTTCGAAGCGATAATGTAGATTAGTTGACCCATTTGGTTTCAGGAACTGAGTTTCTGTTAGTCGTCTGCAGATGTGACTTACATAACTGCTGAATTTGTTGAACCTAATCCTCTTTTCCTGGAAAAATATCAGGGTTAGTAATATGCGATGAATGAAATGCAGGGTGAGATGATGTTCTCAAAATAAATGATATTATGTTGTATATGATATGTATGCGTATGTCATGATGTATGTTCATGAAATGCTATCGGGGTATGCTCGCGTCTGGGAAAATAAATCCCTGACAGTTGCTGGAGATTTGTAAATATTCTGTCGGGAGGAGATGCTTCTTGAGAATAAACTCTGCAGGGAATGAACTTAGAAAATTTATTTTTGTAGCCGAAGTGATGAACTCTGTCGGGGATTGAGCGTCTGTATCTGGAGAAATAAACTTTGCCTGAGAGATGAAAATTACTGACTCGCCCGCGATTATGAACCTCACCTGGGGTGGTTACGTCTTGTTTCGAGAAAGCTGACATCAATGCCTTTGGATACTTTTACTCTGTGGGGAGTGTATGTACCAATAATTATGTTCCCAAGCTGGCTCTATCTCGGTAGCTACTAGGCAGAGTAACTGTAGGGTTTGGCACTTCTTGTTTTTGCCCCTGTTTTTGGAATTACGAGTAATTGTCTTTTGTTTCTAATGTAAATATTCATGAGAAGCAATCATTTTCAAATGCATATATCAAAAACAAATCATTGGACGTTCTTGCAAAACAAAACAGAAAACAAAAACAAATTCGAAGTGAAAATAATTTTGTATTGATTTTTGAAGTCGGCCTGTAATAGACGTTTTTGTATAAGGAGGTTGACGCTCTAGTAAGAGAACGCCACCGAAAAATAGAAATTACACAATTTGTGTAAAAGCAAGAAAAACAGCTATGTGAAATAAACCCATTGGGTTCCAACTCCGCTATTTCCTTTATATCTTCAAGCGTCTCATCACTTTGCTACTTAGCCAAAGGTTGATCAGATTGGTTGGCGCCGTCCGAGCTTGATAGTCGATGTCGAAGTCTGGTCGCAAGATGATCTAATGATACATGGTGGTACGCTTTATATCCCTAACTTTTTCCTGGACAGCACTTTCGGGTTTTCAGTCCACCGGGATACCCTTTTTTGCCAAAGCCACCCTTTTGGGTTTTCGACTTGTCGGTTGTATGGATTTTTTCATTTTCATCCCTTACTTTTTCCCGAACCCTTTTGGTTCGCCGGGAAGCCCTTATTTTTGCCTAGGCCAGTCAACCTAGCGGGTCTTTTAATTAGGCGTAGTATGTTTTCACTATGTCTGCATTGACAGGGTAAGGAAGGTCGTCACCATCCATGGTGGTTAGAATCATAGCTCCTCCCGAGAAAATGATCTTAACCACAAATGGCCCTTCGTACGTGGGGTCCATTTTCCCCTGGGATCACCTTGCGGCGGTATGATGCGCTTGATCACTAGATTCCCGACTTGATATTCTCGACGTCTGACTTTCTTGTTAAAAGCTTTAATCATTCTCTTTTGATACGTCTGACCATGGCAGATAGCAGTAAGTCTCTTTTCATCGATTAGATTTAACTGATCAATTCGGGCTTGGATCCAATCGTCTTCGTTCAAACCCGCATCCATCGTAATCCTGAGAGAAGGTATCTGGACTTCGATGGGGAGGACTGCCTTCATGCCATATACCAAAGAGTAGGGTGTTGCCCCTGTCGACGTCCGTGTTGAAGTACCATACCCATGAAGAGCGAATGGTAACATCTCATGCTAGTCTTTGTATGTCACCGTCATCTTCTGTACATTCTTCTTGATGTTCTTGTTAGCTGCTTCAACAATGCCATTCATCTTCGGCCGGTAGGGAGAAGAATTATGATGCTGTATCTTGAACTGTTTACAGAGCTCGGTGATCATTGTGTTGTTGAGATTCGTACCATTATCAGTAATAATTCTCTCTGGCATACCATATCGATAGATAAGATTATGTCGGATAAACCGTTCCACGACGTTCTTGGTTACTGTAGCAAAGAAAGCTGCCTCAACCCACTTCATGAAGTAATCAATGGCTACTAGGATGACGCAATTTCTGTTGGAAGCGGTGGGCCTGATTTCTCCAATCATGTCGATGCCCCACATTGCAAAGGGCTACAAAGCTGTCAAGAAGTTTAAGGGGACCGGAGGCACATGCACCTTATCAGTGTAGATTTGGAACTTATGACAAGTTCGAGAGTGCTGATAACAATCGGCTTCCATAGTGGATCAGTAATATCCTTCCCGTAGGATCTTCTTAGCCATGGTGTGTCCACTGGAATGGGTTTTGAAGGCGCCTTCATGTAGATCTGTCATGATCCTTTCTGCTTCGCTCTTGTCTACACAACGTAGTAGTGTGGAGTCATGGTTGCGTTTATAGAGGATTCCATTACTGAGAAAGAACTTTGCAGCGAACCTTATTAGAAACTTCTTATCATTGACAAATGCACCTTCGGGATACTCTTGAGCCTCGAGATACCTTTTGACTTTCTGAAACCAGGGTTTGTCTGCCACTTCTTCGGTATCGATTTCACAGCAGTGTGCTGGTTCATCAAACCTCTCAGTGGTAATTTGGGGAGCTTCATTGTACCACCTAACCTTGAACATAGAAGACATGGTATCTAATGCGTCCGCTAACTGGTTCTCCTCTCATGGGAAATGTTCGAAGGTTACCTCCTCAAAGTGTGGGAGAAATGTCAGTGCATACTCTTTGTAAGGAATGATATTCGGGTGTTTCGTATCCCACTCGCCTTTGATCTGACTTATCACCAAAGCGGAATCCCCGGATACATTCAAGAACTTGATCCTTAGGTCAATAGCAGCTCGAAGGCCCATGATGCACGCTTCATACTCCTCTATGTTGTTGGTGAAATTGAAACATAATCGGGCAGTGAACGGAGTATGACAGCCCTCGGGAGATATGAGTACAACACCAATGCCATTACCTAGTGTGTTTTAGGCTCCATCAAAATACATAGACCACCGGGATCCCTCTTGAGGTCCTTCATCTGGTCCAGGTTCTTCGTAGTCAGTCACCAACATAATATTCACATCCGGAAACTCAAAATTCATGGACTGGTAGTCATCCACGGCCTGATGAGCCAAATGATCAGCCAATACACTCCCCTTTATTGCTTTTTGGGTTGTATATTGTATGTCGTAATCAATTAAGATCATTTTCCACTTTGCTATCCTTCCGGAGAGTGCGGGCTTCTCGAAAATATACTTGATCGGATCCATCTTTGATATCAACAAGGTAGTGTGAGTCAGCATATGCTGTCTCAGTCGGCGAGCAGCCCATGCCAAAGCACAACAAGTTTTATCGAGCAATGAGTATCGTGTCTCACAGTCGATAATCTTTTTGCTAAGGTAGTATATTGCGTGCTCTTTTCGACCAGACTCGTCATGCTGCCCCAACCCACACCCCATTGAATTGTCTAACACTGTTAAGTATAATATCAAAGGTCTCCCTTCAACTGGAGGCATCAGAATTGGTGGTTCTTGAAGGTATTCCTTGATTCTTTCAAAAGCGGTATGGAATTCATCATTCCACTTTACCACTTGATCTTTCTTTAGAAGCTTGAAGATTGGCTCACAAGTAGCAGTCAGATGTGAAATGAACCTGGCGATATAATTCAGGCGTCCCAAGAAACCCCTAACTTCCTTCTCTGTACGGGGAGCTGGCATTTCTTGTATAGCTTTTACCTTTGCAGGATCTACTTGGATGCCTTTGTCGCTGACAATGAAACCCAGAAGCTTACCAGACCTTACCCCGAAGGTGCATTTGTTCGAATTCAACCTCAGTTTATACATCTTTAACCTGTTGAACAAATTTTGGAGATGGTCCAGGTTCTCTTCCTCAGTCTGAGACTTGGCTATCATGTCATCAACATAGACTTCGATCTCATGGTGAATCATATCTTGGAACAAAATGATCATGGCGCGCTGTTGTACCCCAAAATTTGCCCTCCCATATTCTTCAAGAAATTGCCAAATCAAAGCTTCAAAATTCCCCAAGGGTTGCACAGTGCAAGGGCCTCCTAAGCAGTCAAAATTAGGGTTTTTGTTCTGATCAAGAAAATGAAGTTTCCAAAGGTCCAATCAAGTCCCATATGCCTACAAATATGGTCAAGCATCCTCATATCAAGTTTCAAGACTTTCAGCACAAAATTGCACAGTCAAAACCCTAATTGCACTACAGTCAACTGTAGGGGCAAAATGGTCATTTGGCAGTCAAAAGTTCAAATTTTTGGTCAACATATCATTTTGAAGCCACAAACATCATTTGATCAATGCTTGATCATGATTCTCAAAGCTTGGCTCAAAAAACATCAAGATGCAAAAGTTTCCTTATTTGGACAGTTGAAAAAGTCAACTATAAATTGACCAAGGCATAACTTTCACATGGATTATCAGAAAAATTCCATCCAAATCTCATTTTGAAGAGAAAGACATTTCCTACAACTCATCTTCATACTTAAAGTCCAAGAAATGCTCTCACAAAAAGTTATCAATTTCAACATTATAGGTCATTTTCAAAAGTCAACAAAAAGGGACTTTAAGTCAAAGGCCATAACTTGAGATTGGTAACTCAAAATGACATGGGACCAAAGAAATTGGTTAGAGGACTCAAAGACCTTTCCAAAATGTCCAAGAACATGAGCAAAGCTTAAAAATTGAGCAAGTTATGCCTTGTGGAAGTTGGGAAATTTTTGGATATTTTGAAAAGTCAACATGGGTTCAAATGACCTAAAATTGCTAATGGGCCTATTTTTCTTCCACAATTCATCATCCATGGCATATGCACGACCACTTGGACCAAAGGGAAGTTTTTATTCATTTTTTATTTATTTATTCGGATTTTTATTAATAATAATTCATTTAAATTAAAATAAATACATGAAAAATGCTTAACCTAGTTTTTCAATCTTTTTGTGCACATTATATCATCAAGATTTCGTGCCTAGCTAAATAAGGAAAGAACCAATGCAATTGGATATGATTGAGAGCAAAAACACATGAAAAAAGATTGAAAAAGATCTTTGAAAATCAAATTTCAAAAACCATGAATGCAAAAGATTTAGATGGTTTTCTTTGACCTAATTCATTCTTACATAAGTAGAGAACACAACCCTAATGAAAGAGACCACGCAGCTGCTCAAAAATCTGGAAAACAAAACTTGAAATTTGTCAAAAAATTCCATAACTGAAAATAGACTTGCCGGTCAATTCAAGCCTCCAAACTTGTTCCATTAGCTTGCCAGGGTTGTCAAGAAACGATTCCAATCAAAAACATCAATCCTAACGTCTTGAAACGGTATACAGAAATCCAGTTTTTTTCACTTTTTCTCATAATCGTGTTTTACATTCTATGCACATTCATGGCATTTTGTTTATATATTCATAATCAGTGAAGTGTTTGCAAGCTAACCATATGCTTTGATTGGATTATTATGCGCTGTATGCAAAGATACCATGTTCGTGTTTTAGGGTTTACAGGACCTTGGATTAGGGTTTTTCAGATAAGGAAAAATTGGCCTTCAAGACTTGGACCATTGAATCCAGCATGCTCAGACGACCACAGGGCTACCCTCGCGCCTAATTTATGAAGCCCCTAGGGCTAGTCGCTATTTTCTGATATGTTGCCTAAGGGAACGGTGTAAAAACCGTTGCCTATGTTTATTATGTTTTCAGGAAGAACGAAGACGTGAGGAAGATGATGACGTGTGGAGCAATGATTGGGGCGTTTTAAATTTTCGCGCTAAAGCATCAACAATGTTTGTTTTTATTTTATATTAATTGTTTGATATTAAATGTACAAGCGCGTTGGTTGGAGCAGTTGGTAGAAGGCGTTGTTGGTAACAATCATGACCTGGGTTCGAGCCCCAAGTCTTCATTATTCCCATATTATTTTGCAATCCATATTCCCATGCAGTTTCAAGACTGGAGCGCACCATGCACCTTCATAATCAGACATCCACGCGTCCCAATAAAACAATCAGAAGGCCAAGAACTGCGCAATACCATGGATTGTAGTCAACGCGTATACACGCTAGTGCCAAAGTCAACAAGGCCAGGCTTGTTTGGGCTCAAATTCTTGGGCTATACCTCCACATTGGGGACTGATACCCCCCTAGGTTTGCCATTTTAAATATTTTCTTTTGCATTATTTCTATTTTTATTTTAATTATTGTGTTTAATTAATTTATTATTTTCACAAAATATAAAAAACCCATAAAAATCAGAAAAGAGAAAAATAATAACTATTTTTATTTTTAGTGTTTTCCTAAATAAATTATATTAATTCATAAATTGTATATAATTAAACTTAGTTTAAATTAGGTTTTAAGTTTAATTCTTTTAATAAAAAATCTAGAAAACATAGAACTAGGGTTCCTATTAATTTTTTATCCTTTTTATTTTTCTTTCATAAATAATTAAATGATTAGATATTTATTTTTGTAAGTAAAATTGCATGTAAATTAATTAGGGTTAATATTAGGTTTTAATTTTCTTTTCTTAATAAATTAAAAGCAATTAGAATTAGGTTTAATTTTAGTTAATTCTTTTTCATTAACATCATAAAAATACAAAAAAACAATTTCCTTTTCTTTTTTAATTAATCATTTAATTTAATTTTGCAAAAAGGGTCCAACGCCCTCGTTTCGATTTAAATTTCAATTCGCGTATTTATTTTATTTCGTTTAAATATTTATGTATCTCTCCCGAAGCCGTGTAACTATCTCCTCGCACTTTTAATTCTTTATTTACTTTATTTCTTTATTTTTCTGTCAAATCGGGTTCGAGAAATTTTGGCGATGTGGACCCGCGCCGTTTGTAATAGCTTAGAATCTTTTTATTTTCTCGCAATTTTCTTAACTGTTAATAAATGCATGCAAGAATGAATGATAAAATAAAAACGAACGCGTAGATCACCCATGACATGACAAGACAAAAATAAATGAATCTGACACACAAATCACACACCACCCCTAGGGTACGCCTCACTGTTGCCTTGCCTCGAAAGGTGATCGTCGAGTAGAGGATGTCTTAGTAAGTCCTCATGATCCGGGAACCTGGCATGAGGGTAGCTTCTAAGGTGTCTTCCCATTGCTCTGGTGATCACCATGTCCCGAACCTCGAATTGACCCGAACACCTCCAACGGTGGTGCTACCTACCTCTCAATGGTGGGATGGCACTACTTTAAGGACATTTACACAGACGAATTCCTTAGGGTAGGTAGGTTCTCGTAGATACTTGCTCTAATTTCAAAACAAATTCAAAAATACTTTTCACACCGACACATTTTCAAAAGCTTTCGAAAGAAATTTTTCAAACACTCTTGAGGACCGATACAAGAGTCGAACTGGAATTTTCAAAGAAACTTTTTAAAACCCACAGTTGAAAAGCAAACAAACCATTTTTGAAAACACAATGAGCAAGTATCTAAGAGCCCATGGATAACCATGGATAGAAAGGGTGCTAACACCTTCCCTTTCTATAATCTACCTCCCGAACCGAGAGCAATCTCTATAAGGAATTTTTCTGTGCTTTTGTCCTTTCCATTTGGAGAAAATAAAAGACGGTGGCGACTCTTGCTTCCGCGACATTTCGCGAACCAGCTTTAAAAAAGTCAGTTCTATTTCCACCGATCACACGCGCTGATAAGTTGCCCCAACATTCTTTTATCCAAAAGGAATCACCTTGTAGCAGAAGGTGCCCCACTGTGTAACGAAGGTTGTCTTCTCCATGTCTTCAGGAGCCATATTGATCTGGTTGTAGCTAGAGAAACCATCCATGAAGGAGAAGATTTTGTGTTGCACGGTGTTGTCGACTAGAACATCAATGTGAGGAAGTGGGAAGTCATCCTTGGGGCTTGCCATGTTCAGATCTCTGTAATCCACACACATCTGTACCTTACCATCCTTCTTAGGTACCGGAACGACGTTAGTAACCCACTGTGGATACGAAGTGAAAACTAAGAATCCTGTGTCGAACTCTTTCAGAACCTCTGCCTTGATCTTCTCTGACATTTCAGGGCGTATACGACAGACCTTCTATTTAATCGAAGGATAATCTTCTTTAGTCGGCAGGCGATGTACCATAATATCAATGTCCAAACCAGTCATGTCTTCATAGGACCAAGAGAAGATCTCAACATAGTCGTGCAGCATCTGCATCAACCTCTGTTTGACACTAAGCTCCAGATTTGCACCTATTTTAACCTCTTTTTTTTCTTCCTCAATACCCAAGTTCACTGTCTCAAGTAACTCTTCATGAGGCTGTATGGCCCTCTCTTCCTGCTGTAGTAGTCTAGCAAGTTCTCCAGGCACCTCACAATCATCCTTACCTTCATCTTCGGCTTGGTTGATCGTATTTTTAAAGTCATAACAGGCAATAGCAGAGCTGTTATCAGTGGGATCCAGAGTGGATATGGATCTGCATTATGATACGTGAGTGTGTGTAAGACAAAAGCTATTTGGATAAAGTGGAAAACAGAAAAGAATATCAGAGAGCGCAAAATTTGTATGCAAGAAGCGTCCAATGCTTTATTAATGATATATGAAATGACAAATAATAGCCCTCACAAGCAAAACCAATGTGCCTCGGGCAAGGCACAAGGCCATAAAGTTTTAAATTTTTTATTACAAATCTCAAAACAAGTAAGACAATTACTGCGGAATAAAAGAAACGGTTATAAAATCCCTAGTCGTCTAGTTACTCGGTCCACCGTTGGTAGTTGGGTAGATCCAGCTGTCAATGTCTGAGTCTTCCTCGCTGTCTTCAATGGCATTAATTCCCTGATTACTGATGTGTAGGGGAGGTCCTCCATCCCGAGTGCGGTGAACAGCCCTTTGAGCTCCTGTAGTAAAGCCCAAACCAAATTTGTCAGTTTTGTGAGCAAAATCAAGGAGCTGACCCCAATTGGTACACCCACCTTCTTCATCCACGACCCTGGCGTCCTTGAGAGAAGCCATCTTCAGAGGAGGTTTGTTGCTAGTAGTAGTTTCAGTCGATGCCAAGATCTGAGGGACCTCTTCGAAGTTCTGACAAGAAGTCTCTATGAATTCCCCGTCCATCTCTATGTAGCGGAAGGAATTTAGGTGGCTCACTATATACTCCTCTTCACCCCGCACTGTGACAATCTTCCCTTTTACCGGATACTTCAGCATTTGATGTAGTGTGGAAGTAACTGCCCCAAACTCGTGGATCCAAGGACGACCAAACAAACAAGAATATGACGGCCTGATATCCATCACATTGGTTCTAAGGTCAGTTGATGCTTAATGACCCATATAGCAGCCCCATACTCTCCTTGTTGCTCCACAAGGGATATTGGTACCAACTAATGTGCCACATCAACATAGCTACTGCTTCAACCGTATCGGTCTACGGCGTACAGTTCCCTCACAGTCTATTGCTACTTACCTAAAAGGTGTTCCCCAGATCCGGGTTAGGATCTATAGTAACTCCAATACAAAGCCCGCAAAGATAAAGAAATCAAGTCAAACAATTGAAAACAATATGATGAACTAATCCTAAGGTACACCTCACTTACTCTTTTCCCCAGCAGAGTCGCCAGTTCTATGATACGGTGGCCAGAACCGGGACTATTTTTTAGGATTTGCTGGTTTGCGTTTTGCGTTTGTGTTTGCAAAATGTTGCGGTAAGCAAGAATCTCCACCGACTTTTATTTTATCCAACAAGGAAAGGAAAAAAAAATAGAAAAATTCCTTTTTTCGAGATATTTATGAGTACGGGGGGTAGATTATAGAAAGGGAAGGTATTAGCACCCATTCTATCTGTAGTTATCTACGGGCTCTTAGGTACTTGCTCATCATTTTCAAAATTGCTTCTATATGTTTGTGGGTTTTGAAAAGTTTTTGTTTTGACTTTGATTTAACTCTTACTTCTGTCTTCAAGAGTGTTACAAAGTGTTTTTGAAAACTTTGTTTGAAAAGGAGTGTAAGTATGAAAAAGTTTGTTTGGATTGAGCAAGTACTTAAGAACTAATCTACCTACTTGAAAAAAGAATCGTTCTATGTTTGTTTTCTTTAGAAAATGTTATCCCACTATTAGTTAGTAGGTAGCATCGTCGTTAGAGTTTTGAGGGTCAATTCGAAAGGGACGTACGGTCACTAAAGCAATGTTAGGACGTTTTAGTAATAACCCTAATGTCTTAGATCAATTATCCGAGGCAATAATATCCGAGGCAACCTTCCCGAGGCAACTTTGATCTTTGGACAAAAGGACGACCACAAAAGCATCCTATACTCAATGACCGTTTTACCGAAGGCAACCAAGTGGGAGTGTACCCTAGGAGTGCACATGTGTGAGTGATTCAATTTCAGATTATTATCTTTGCACATTTTAGGGTTAACTAACTGTTTTAAAGTTTTATATACATTCTTGTCATGCATCCCTAATATCATATATCTAACAGTTTAATATTTTGCGGAATTTAAAGTACAAAAATTAAACTAAGCTATTACAAGGCTTCGGGTATTTACATAGCCAAAAACAAACCCTTGAATAATAAAGCGATAAATGAAAAATAAAGGTCCTAATTAAGCTATTACAAACTTGTGAACAATTACAATAATAGGATAAAAATAAAATAAAGTGCACGCGAAGAAATTTAGATCGAGAGAGAACTAGGATTTTGACCCTTCTAACCTAATCAAAAGAAAAAAATGTTTTTTATTGTTTTTAATTATTTTTTAAGAAAAGAATTAGGTTTTCTAAATTAAATGCAAAATTAATTAGTAATTAAATTAATTAATGAAAATAATTACATGGCCTATTTTTTATGTTTTTGATTATTTTTAGGAAAAGAAAATATGATTAAGTTAGAAATAAAAACCTATTTGTTCTAATTAACTTTAATTATATACAAAAGGAATTAAAGTTATCTAACATTAACAACCTAATTAAATTAATTTAATTTTTTATTTAAAAAAAAATAAAGTCTAAACCTAATTTGGTGAAAAATATATTTTTTGTGATTTTTTGATAAAAAGAAAATAATTAATTTGTTAATAAAGTAAATAAATTAAATTAAATAAAATGAATATAAAAAAGAATAGAGAAAGAAGTTTGGGCCTGAGCAATATGGGGGGTGTGAGAAGCAATCTGGCCCAAGCCCAAAGGTGTCCATGTTGACCCTCAGGATCTGATGTTACACGTTGACTGTGGCTTATGGTGCTCCTCCATTGACGGCCTTTGGATCTGGCCATCTGGCCACTTGGCAGGCTGAATGATGAGGAGGTATGATTGTCCTTTGGCTTGTGTACGCATGAGATCTGTAGAAAGAAATTAAGAAAAATGCAAACGTTGGAGGCAGGGGTCGAACCCCTGACCTCAAGCTCCCCAACGCCTTAACGCTTGCCTGGCTACCATTGGGCCATTTATGTTAGTTGTTATAATAATACAAAATAATAATCAAATATTAAAAAGGCCAAACACAATAATTCAGCGTGCATTTTTTTGAATAGGCCAATGGTTGCTTGCCAGCTAGTCATCTTCCTCCTTGGATCTGTTGGTAAAAGTTCCAAACTTTTACCTACGAAAGTTTGTCCGTAGCTACATCCCCTGTCATTATCAAAATCAAATACAAACGTGATAAATAAAAAACAAGGCCATGGATGGATCCGTCTAGACCTGCCGAGTTCAATGGTGGCCCTTTCATGGCCCAATTTTGCCTGTAAACGAAAATCCCAAATCGAAGCAAGAAACCCTAATAATGGTGAAATCTTATACATGCCATGAAAATGAAATTAAACGATACATAAAGCTTGCATATGTCTTAAGGATCAAGACTATATCATTAATTCGTGCTATCAATGTCTAAATCATGAAAACCGATTTCAAAAATATATGGATGTCGTGGATGACTTACAACGCGTTTGGGTATTGGAAAAGGCTTGTTCTTAATTGGTATATGTTGCTTATGATCCCAGGAAACGATTGGAATGATCAGGAAGCTTTGAAATTGCTTGGAACCATGAATTCTAGTTTTCACTTTTTTGGTGTTTTTTCAAGTTTGGTTCCGGTTCATACACCTCCTTCTAGCCTTCCTTTGAGTCTACAAATACTCCTTATGTATTGAGGAGTGAATTAGAGTTGAAAGAATGTACTCAATCTTCTTCCATCATTGCATTTGATTTTGATTTGATTCCTTTGAATAACCTTCCAAAAATAGGCCTAATCCAATCCTTTTGTGCACACCATGCCTTTACACGAATTTGATCTCATGCTAGCTGAAATTTAAGACCTGAATCATGTAAAAAATCTTGAGTTTTCAATATTTTGGATTTTCTATGATTTGTTTTGATTTAAATTAATTTAATTCAAATAAAAATCAAAATAAATAATAAAAATAAGATAATAACAAGTGGCAAAGGCTAGGGCTCGTGGAACATATTGCCAACTCAAAACAAGTGAAAATGATTGGACCCATTTAGCAAAAATTGCATTTTTAGGCATAGTTGACTTTTGACAATTTTGCAAAAAAGGTCAACTTCACCAATGCACAACTTCCTCAATTTTGACTCTTTGAAGGTGTTATTTGACTTTTTATAAAGCTTGAGATGTCCTCTAAGCAACCCTTTTGGTCTCATTTCAATTTGATATTCCATGCGCACGTATGAAGCTTTGACAAAAAAGGTGTTTTTGTTGACTTTTCAAAATGACCTATAATGTCTAAATTCGTAACTTCTTGTGAGTGCATATTTTGAACTTGGGAGATGAATATGGATTGTAGGTCATTGGATCCTATTAAAAATGAGCTTTGGATGGGTCATTTCTCATAAAGTATGAGAAAGTTAATCTTGGTCAAAGTTGAGTTGACTTTTCCTACAAAACCCTAATTTAGCAACTTTTGGTTCTTAAGGAATTATGAACAATCCTTGATGAATCATGATCAACCCTTGATCAAATGATGAAATATACTTCAAAATGAGGATGTTGACCAAAAATCTTGAAGTTTGACTATATGTGGGCCACAATTGATTTTTGCCTTAGCACAGTCGATTTTCAGGCCTTTGAGCAATTGACTGAGCAAACTTTCTATGCAAGGCTTGAAACTTGACATTTATTATCTTGGGAACATATTAGGACAATGATGAGAATTTGGGATCCCTTGGACTCAAGTATCTTTATGCAACATGAAACCCTAATTTGAGGTAGACTGCCTTAGGAGGGAGCTTGTCTGGTCAACCCTTGGACTACCTTAAGCAACTTGAGTATCTTTGTTGCAATGTTTTGAGAAATATGGGAGGGAAAATTTTGGGGTACAACAGTAGGCACCAACTGATAGTCTGGAAAGGTGAAGCAGTTGTGCTTGGGATCAAAGAACTGAAAGAGTACACTCATCATCTTTTCATCAAAGTTTAAAGTAACCAGGTTGAGAAGTTGACCATGTCTCTTAGTGAACGCAGAATTTTTAGAAACCCTTGATACTAGCTCTTTGAGTTGGGAAGGTATCTTCACAAAGCTGATTCAGATAGTGTTTCTACGAACGGAAGCCATGATCGTAAAACAGAACAAAGATCAATTCCCTTGGTCTTTGAAATGGATAGTGCAATAAGAATGGATGCTATGTTATGATGCATGATGTCATAATAAACCACAGGTATAGAAAACACAGTTAAATCACACGAAGTCCTTAGGTTTAAGGCATGCATGAGGTTAAAGTTCATACCCTCTTGAAGTTTAGTTAGTTTCAAACCTGTCTTAAAAAGTAACCGGGTTCTAAGGGATCTCAATATCACTGACCATCCTTTATCGGGCATTTTCTCAACCCAAGAAATCTTTTCTTGCGGCCGAATTATCTCGAAAGTCTGATCTCAATGAGTGTAGCATCGAGTATCAACCAATCCTCAGCTTTATACTGAGGCCGGCTATCTCACTACTTTCTAATGGCCAAGTTTGTTCAACTAAGGTTCAAAGGTCCGTTAGTGCTTCACGACACCACGTGGCGGCCCCGTATTCTCCTCGTTTCCCCACGAAGGATACCGGTACAAACCAAAGTGCCACACCAACACAGCCATCACTTAAACCATACCGGTCTATGTCGTACAGTCTCCACAATCTATTGTTGTTTACCTAATAAGTGCCCCTAGATCCGGGTGTAGGATCTATAGTAACCCAAGTAAAATCCCTTTAAGAATAATGCAAACAAACAAGAAAGAAATTTTTGAAATGACGTAGATCCTAAGGTAAACCCCACTTTAAATTCCCCAGCAAAGTCGCCAGTTCTGTGATATGGTGGCAGAACTGACGATTAATACTGGTTTGCATTTTGAATTCGAAAATGTGCGGTAATCAAGAGTCAACACCGACTTTTATTTCATCCAATCATGGAAAAGGAAAAAGAACAGAAACAACCTTTTTTCGAGATGTTTCTGAGTACGGGGGGTAGATTATAGAAAGGGAAGGTGTTATCACTCTTTCTATCCATGGTTTTCCATGGGCTCTTAGGTACTTTCTCATCTTTTTAAAATTGCTTGTGTGTGCTTGTTTTTAAAAAAGTTTTACTTCGTGATAACCCTTGTATCAGTCCTCAAGGGTGTGACGAAGTTTGTTTTGAAAATTTGTTTTGAAAGGTGTTTGTGTGAAAAGTTTTGTTGAGCAAGTACTTAAGATTCTACCTACGCGAAAAAAGGTTGTTTGTTCTCATTTCCTTTAGACAGCGCTATCCTACTATTAAGGAGTAGGTAGCCCCGTCGTTGGAGTTTGTAAGAGACGTTCGAAAGGGACAAGTACAGTCACTAGAGAAATGGGTAGGAAACCTTAGTAGTAACCCTAGAGTGTTAAGATCTTTCCAAGGCAACATTTCCGAGGAAACATTCAAATGGGACATTTGATCTTTTAGACAGGAGGGCAACCACTAAAATCTCCTGTGCTTAAATGACTATTTTACCGAAGGCAATCGAAGTGAGGAAAACCCTAGGAGTGTGTGATACGGTGGGAGAACTGACTTGAGGTTTGCGTTTGTTTTCGCAAATATTTCGGTTTAGCAAGAGTCGCCACCGACTTTTTATTTTATCCTAAGGAAAGGTTAAAAAGCACAGGAAAAACCTTTGAGATGTTTTAGTGGGTTTGGGGAGTAGATTATAGGAAGGGAAGGTATTAACACCCTTTCTATCCATAGTTATCCATGGGCTCTTAGTTACTTGCTTAGATCACATGCCTTTGCTTTTCAATTGTTTGAAATGGTGCTTTGTGTGTGGTTTTGAAAATGTTTTGAAAAAGATGCCTTGTCTAGGCAACCATTGTAACAATTCTTTACTCGAATGTTTTACAAAGGTGTTTGTCTTTTTGAAAAGATATTTCAATGTTTTTTAAAGTTGTGTTGTGGAGTGTGTTTTGAAAATGGCAAGGATTTATTTTGCAAGTTGGTCAAGTAACCAAGAGCTATCTACCTTAAATTTCTCAAAGATCTTTCTCATGTTTTAACCCTTTTAACAGTGTTGTTTCACCATTGTATTTGGTGAACAACCTTGTGTTAGGATGTTAACGGGACGGGCGCGGGTCATCATTTAGACCATGAATGCAATAGTGCCAAGTATCTTTGGCAATTTTTCTTTAAGGGACTTGATCATTTTTTAGGCAACTTGAGAAAGCGCCATCGAGGGACTATGATCATTTGATTTGTTTTTGTTTTTCCAAAGACACTCAACATGCAAACATGGCCCATTTTTGAAGGCAACAAGTGGAGTAACCCTAAGGATGCAAGTGTGCTTGTGTTTGTTTTTCATGCATGTTTATCTTGAATTAGGTCAAGCTATTTGTTGATTTTATTTGCATACAAACCCTAGGTCTATCATGGTATAATTTGAAAGCTTTAAAATGCGGAAATTTAAATGCTAAGCTATTACAACAATGATTATGGGGATGGGGGTACAAGTTTGAATTTGGGAATATTTGACAAGAAATTAAATTCTAAGCTATTACATCCATATCGAACATACAAATATTTAATTGTACAATATTAAAGTGAATACAATAAATATGCAAAATGTATTATGCACAAAAAGATTTTTTATGTATGTGAAAGTATTTTTTCATGTGAAATATAAACAAAAATAAAAAAGGTCAAATTTTGATATTTTTCCTATTTAGGGCCAAACCCTAGTTTTTGAATAAACATTATTATTTATTGATTATATACAAAATAAATTAATTTATGCACAAAATAGAAAGTATATGGTTAAAAAGGTATTTTTGATGTCATATATTAATAAAAATAAAAATGTATTATTTTCATATTTTTTGTCCTAAATATTTAATAAAATATGTATAAGTATATATATTATATATATATATTAAATATGCTAAGTATATACAAAAAATAAAATGTTAATTATTTACAAAAATGTATTTTTAAGAGAATGTTTTCAAAATGTAAATAAAAAATAATAATAACTAAAAAATATATATTTTTGTATTATTTTCTAGTGTTTTGAATAAAAAGAAATATATTTATTTACATGTATATGCTAAATAAAACAAATAAATGCCAAATAAATGTAAAAATGTATGGAAAAATATTTTTGGAGTTTTTTATATTTGTACAAAAAAATATGGAGTCAGAATTAAAAAAGAAAAATGCAAAATGATAATTATTTCACACAATGGGCCAGGGAGGTGTAAATGGAAAAAAGGGGTGTAAACAACAAGCTGACTCAGGCCCAGCCCAAGCCAGCTTTGTCTTCAACCTCCAGTAACGTTCAAACAGAAAACGCGCGCGCCTCCTATGCAATCATCATCTCCTGATTCTTTGACTTTTAACAAAAACTCATAACACCAATAATGTAGAGCATCAAAAGACGAATCCAAATATGTAAGAAACTTAACCTAACTCTAAGAAACCAGGGAGAATTTCTTCACCCCCAATTTCTGACCTAATTTTTCTTCAATGTTCATGGCCAAAATTCTCACAGCATGCTTAACATAAATGAAAAGTAATCATATGTATGGCTTCAGGGCTATGAGTAGAGCATGTTTCATTCACAAACCTAAGCCTAACTCTTCCTAGATTAAGAGATAGAAGTCCATGGTTTTACCTGTTTCAGCTTGAGTCGTGTACAGCAATGTGGCCAACTTCAATGGAGTTTGAGCTTTTGTACAGCTTGCCTGAAGTCTAAGGATGCTTCCCAAGTATCTAGCTTGCTTTGAAACTCTCTGAATCATGCTATGGAAGTTCACCTGCAAAACTGAAAAGTGAAAATGGCAACAGAGGTTAGGGATGTTATAGTTTGTATTTAGGGCTTGGGATAGTTTTAATGGATGGTAGGGAACGTGTTTGAACAAGCTTTGGCTAAAACACACGAGTGGATTGTGTTATGGAACTCAATCTGCAGCAGGTACTCTATTTTGCATCAAAACTATGATTTGGTGAATGAGGAGGTATTGAGGATGAAGGAATCGTGTTTTATGCTTGCTTGGATGTATGAAAGATGTTTGCAAAGTTTGTTTTGGCTGGTGTTTACAGGAATGAGAGATTGGAGTTGTTTTGCAATATTTCTTGTTTTTGAAGTAAGATGGTTCAAGTTCTTATTCAGGCCTGTGTACCCTCTCTATCTATGCTGCACAAATTACTCTTGGATTTGGTATTTGACATAAAGCACTACTTTTCAAAAATGGCAAGTTTGCTTTTTCTACTTAAGGGATAATTCTATGTGTAATGACCAAATGCAAAAAACAATGCTTGAACACAATGGTTAGGCATTTAATTATGGAGTGAAAACTTGGTTTAGAGGCAAGCAAGCAAGTACCAAGCATGTTGATTTGAAAATAAAACTTGTATGAACATGCATTTGGTTATGAACAAAAGTGAATTTTGCCCAACTTTGCAAATTCGATTCTCCCTAACCACAAGGGTGTTTGAGAAGTTCTTGGACAATTTGGAAAGCTTGGAATGTGTACTACAATCCATCTTTGTAATGCAAATTGAAACTCCAAGTGGAACCATGTGCAAAATGGCCAAGAAGTTGGACAAAAATCCTGCCTAGAATAGGTCAAAATTTCTCTAAGTTAAAAATGTTTTGTACCCTTGTTCCAAAAATCATAACTTGAGCTACAAGCTTCCTTTGAGAAAACTTTGTGAATCAAAGTTGTAGATTTTGTAATGGACTACAACTTTTATGTTTCAAGTTTTGTTTGAATCCATTTGCATCTTAGTGAAAAAATGGGACAAAGTTAGGAAAAATTAAGGAAGTTTCATAACTTAGAAAAATTCTAAGTTACGAAAATTTCTCATTTTAAACCCTAATTTGTAAATTTGGATTTCTTGATGAACAAGTTTCATAATTTGACATGTATTGATGAAAAATGAATCTTGACACTTGATTTTGACCAAAAAGTCAAAGTTTGACTTTTCAGTATACAGTCAAATTTTGATCAGTTGACTAAAAAATTCATCTGTCAATCCTATGCATTTGGGATCTTTTGAAGTTGTTGAATGTGTCAAGTCAATGCCATTGAGTCCTTGAGTCCATGTGTGAGCTTGGTTTGCCATTGGTTAGGTCAAATAGTCAAAAATTGCCTTTGTGCAGTCAAAACCCTAAAAATGACCATTTTGCCCTTTTGGTGATCTGATCAAATTTCTTGTGGAATTGTGATCCAAACTTGACCAAATGGTTCATATGAGTTTGTGATGTCTATGTGGGTCAAAAATCATGAGGTTTGACTGTCAATTGGCCACAATTGACTTTTTCCCCAATACAGCTGATTTCTAGGTCAACTGTCCAATTGACTGGGCAAAGATTGGAATCAAGGCTTGAAACTTGGTATGGATAAACTTGTAAGTCCAACATGAAGCATGAAAGTCACCTTGGGAATTTTAGGTCAAAACATCCTTGTGCAAACTCAAACCCTAATTTGGGTCAACAATGCAAGGAGGGGTCTTGAGCAGAGCAAACCCTAACTTGATCTTGAGCTCCAAGAGTCTTGTGGTGAGAAAATGTTGGTGAAAAGGGAGGGAAAATTTTGGGGTACAACAGTTGCCCCTGTTCAATCTTCTTGCACCTGAAGAGTTAGATTGGCAAGTTTGCCTTTCGCGTCTCGAAGGTAAAAGAAGATTGGACACTAGAGTGCCCGTAAATTTGCACTCGTCAAAGCATGGGTGCGGGAATGGGCTTAAAGATGCCATTTGGAGATGGGATTAAAGATTCCATCTGGAGATGTGACCAAAATCTTGTCAGGGGATGGGCTTAAAGATGCCATATGGAATGTATGTTTGTAGATGAAAGAAATGAGTATCAGAAAGGTGTCCATGTTTGGAATTTCTCTGAACTGGGGATCTTGAATAAGCAATGGATTGACATCCGTGTTTGGAGAATCCGTAAACTATTTTCAAAAGTTGATTCTGAACAAGAGATAGATTAACCTCCGTGTTTGGAGAATCCGTAAACTGTTTTCAGAGGTCTTGAAGTTGAATAAGCAATAGATCAACATCCATGTTGGGAAGCGTCCGTAAACTGTTTTCAAAAGTTGAGTCTGAACAAGCGATAGATTAACATCCGTGTTTGGAGAATCCGTAAACTGTTTTCAGAAGTCTAAGTTTATCAATCTTATCCTGAAAAGGGTAAAATATTAGGTGAAACACAAAGTTATGTTGCATGAAATGTATGATGCAATGTATGCTATATCAATATTTATGATATGAATGTAATGAATGTGCATGTAAGCTGATGAGCTGTCTTGCTGAGGAAGACGAATCCTGGATAATGAAATCTTTGACTGCTGCCGGGGAAAGTAAATCCTTTACTGCTGCAGGGGATGGAAAATCCTTTGATCGTTGAAAATGAGGAGTCCTAGAACCGCTGTTGGGGAATCAGGAGCTTGGGTTGTATGCCAATCTACTGGGGTTTTAAGGATGAGAGTCTTCATTCTGTTAAGGGTCGGAAATTGGGAGTATACCAATCTTCTGAGGTTTTAAGGATGAGAGTCTTCATTTTGTTAATGATCAACTGTTATCTGGTCGATCTCCAAGCTTTCACAGAAACTTGCATTGCTATCTGGTCGTAATCCAGGCTTCCCCATAACTTGTATTGTTGAGCTGTTATCCGGTCGAATCTGGGCTTCACGGGTTGTGTTAAAGATATACCACTATCTGGTCGACTCCAGACTTCGTAGTATTCTTTACTGTTGTCTGGTCATAAGCCAGGCTTCACAGAAGCTTGTATTGTCATCTGGTCGTAATCCAGGCTTCACAATAGCTTGCTAAGCTGTTATCCGGTCAAATTAGGGCTTCACGGCTTGTGTTAAAGATATACCACTATCTGGTTGACTGCAGGCTTCATATTATTCTTGACTGCTGTCTGGTCGTAATCCAGGCTTCACAGAAACTTGTTGGGGATTAAACTATTATCCGGTCGAATCCGGGCTCCATAGCTTGCTTTTAGGGGATACCACTATCTGGTCGTAATCCAGGCTTGGCGGTAGTCTGACATTGTTATTCGGTCGTACTCCGAGCTTTACAATATGCTGTAGAGATCAAGATACTATCCGGTCAAATCCGGGCTTCATAACTTGAACTTTGTGAGAATTTGATCTTTGACGACCGTAACTTCCAACAGGTGATGAAGGAACTTTTGAACGACCGATCAATTTGAAATGCAATTTTTTTTGGAGAATAAATCCTTGACAAATGTTGGGGAAATAAACCCATAACCGAAGTTGGGGATAGAAAAATCCTTTGGTTATTAAGGGTGAGAAATCCTTGTTGATTGTTGATTGCTTGGGGAGCAAGATCTTCAGCTGTTGAGGGATCTTAGGACCACTGCTGGGGATTGAAAATCCTTGGTGACCTGTGGAAAATGAGAATTATGATGATCTCCACTGGGGAGTCCAGTACCTGGGAGACTCATGCTGGAGGAGTAAGACTGAGAATCTTCAATCTGATGGGAAGTATCTCTGTGGGAGAATGTTCATTAATCTGGCTCCGCTGGGGATTGACAGTTGGAAGTTTTAGCTCTGCTGGGGTTTAACAGCTTTGACTTCGCTGGGGATAGGATTGTCAGATTTTAGGGCTCCACTGGGGATACTGAAACTTAGCTCTGAGGGGAATTAAGCTCTGGAAGGCTCTCTTAGCTGGGGAAGTCAGTTTTGAGAAAGCTTTTGTTCTGCTGAGGATCCTAAAGTCTAATTCTGCTTGGGGAATTTGGAGTTTAATTCCGCTAGGGATTTCTTCTGAAAGGGCATCAAGATATCTATCCGTACCTTCAACCTATCAGCAATCATCTTTCTTGGTTTGTAAGAGAATGATTATGTTCAAATGCATATGCCTATTTAACAAAACCTTGGACGTTTCTCAAATAAAACATAAGTGTGAAAAAAAGAAACAGAAGACAAGGCAAATTTCTGTATTTGGAAAAGTATTTGTATTAACTTTTTATGAGTATCTTTGTACAAAGGAGACAAGCATCCTAGTAAGAGGATGTTGTCGTAAAAAATTGAAAATTTTATACAAAAGAAAGATGGCTATGTGTAACAATTCCATGGGATTCCATTCTGTTATAGCCTTCACAATTCTGAATATCTTGTCCATTCAAAGCTTCGTCCGCCGATGATTGGATTGATCAGAAGCTCTGAGATTGTTGATGAAGAGATTGTTCTTTAAAGTGATCCGACGAGACATAGTCATACGCTTTAATTCCCTAACTTTTGCCTGGATCGCCCTTTCGGGTTTTCAATCCACCGGGAAACCATTTTTTCCCAAGTCGCCATTTCGGGTTTTCAACTTGCCGGGTGTACAGATTTTTTTTGTTTTATCCCTAATTTTTGCCTGAATCTCCCTTTCGGGTTTTCGGTTCACCGGGATGCCCATTTTTGCCCAAGTCGCCCTTTCAGGTTTTCGACTTGTCGGGTTGTTTCATGCGTAGTATCTTTTGACTATGTCTGCGTTTGCAGGGTGTGGAAAATCATCGCCATCCATGGTGGTCAGAATCATTGCACCACCAGAAAATATGCTCTTGATCACAAATGGTCCTTCGTAAGTAGGAGTCCATTTGCCCCTGGGATCACGTTGCGGCAAGATAATCCGCTTGATTACAAGATCTCCGACTTGATATACTTGACGCCTGACTTTCTTGTTGAAAGCCTTGATCATCCGTTTTTGGTACGTCTGACCATGGCAAACAACAGTGAGTCGCTTTTTGTCGATTAAATTGAGTTGATCAAGTCGGGTTTGAATCCAATCGTCTTCACTCAAACCAGCGTCCTTCATAATCCTTAAAGAAGGAATCTGTACTTCCATGGGTAGGACAGCTTCCATGCCATATACCAAAGAAAATGGGGTTGCCCCTGTTGAAGTACGTGCTGTGGTACGGTATCCATGCAGAGCAAACGGTAACATCTCATGCCAGTCCTTGTAGGTAACTGTCATTTTCTGAATGATCTTCTTGATGTTTTTGTTCGCAGCTTCAACAACACCGTTCATCTTCGGCCGATAGGGAGATGAATTGTGATGATAAATCTTGAACTGTTCGCATAGAGCGGTGATCATAGTATTGTTCAGATTTGTACCGTTGTCTGTGATGATCCTGTCGGGGACACCATACCGGCATATGAGGTTCTGCTTGATGAAGCGGGCAACCACATTCTTAGTGACAGAGGCAAAGGAAGCTGCTTCGACCCACTTGGTGAAATAGTCAATAGCGACCAGGATGAAGCGGTGTCCATTGGATGCCGTGAGCTTGATCTCTCCAATCATGTCAATGCCCCACATTGCGAATGGCCAAGGAGCTGTCAGAACGTTGAGAGGAACAGGAGAAATATGAATCTTGTCAGCGTAGACTTGACATTTATGGCAAGTGCGGGAATGTTGATGGCAATCAGCTTCCATGGTAGACCAGTAATAGCCTGCCCTTAGAATCTTCTTAGCCATCGTATGTCCACTCAAGTGGGTTCCAAATGTGCTGATGTGTATCTCAGTCATGATCAACTCTGCTTCAGCTTTGTCTACACATCAGAGTAAAACACAATCATGGCTGCGCTTATAAAGGATGTCATTGCTTAGGAAGAACTTGGTAGCAAATCTCCTTAAGAACTTCTTGTCATTTACGGAAGCTCCTTCAGGATACTCTCTAGTCTGGAGATACCTTTTGATTTCATGAAACCAGGTTTGTTCCACTACTTCTTCGGTATTAATTTCGTGACAATGCGCAGGTTCATCCATTCGCTCGATGGTGATTTGGGGAGCCTCGTTATCCCAGTTGAGTTTAAACATGGAAGAAATTGTAGCCAGAGCATCTGCTAGCTGATTTTCTTCTCGCGGGAAGTGCTCGAAGGTGATCTGCTCGAAATAAGGCAACAATGTTAGGACATGTTCTTTGTATGGGATAAGATTAGGATGTTTGGTGTCCCACTCTCCTTTGATTTGACTGATAACCAAAGTCGAGTCCCCAAATACAGTCAAAGATTTGATCCCCAAGTCTATAGCAGCCTTGAGACCAAAAATGCAAGCTTCATATTCAGCCATGTTGCTGGTACAGTTGAAACAAAGTCGGGCCGTGAAAGGTGTATGACAATCTTCCGGGGAAATGAGTACCGCACCGATACCGTTTCCAAGTGCATTTGAAGCACCATCAAAGTACAGGGTCCATCGGGATCCATTTTCAGGTCTGTCATGCGGTCCGTTACCTTCAATGTTGTCCAATGTCATGATGTCCTCGTCTGGGAAGTCGAATCTCATGGATTGATAATCTTCGATAGCTTGATGAGCTAGATGGTCAGCTAGTACACTCCCTTTTATAGCTTTTTGGGTAGTATACTGGATGTCATACTCAGTCAAGATCATTTGCCATCTAGTGATTCTTCCAGATAAAGCAGGCTTCTCGAAGATATACTTGATAGGATCCATTTTGGAAATCAGCAAAGTGGTATGAGTCAACATATACTGCCTTAGTCGGCGAGCAGCCCATACCAAAGCGCAACAAGTTTTCTCGAGCAGTGAGTAGCGAGTCTCACAGTCAGTAAAATTTTTGCTAAGGTAATAAATGGCATGCTCTTTTCGACCAGACTCGTCATGTTGGCCCAGTACGCACCCCATTGAGTTGTCCAAAACAGTTAGATACATGATCAGCGGCCTTCCTTCGACGGGTGGCATCAGAATAGGAGGTTCTAGCAAATACTCCTTGATCTTATCAAAAGCAGTTTGATAATCATCGTTCCATTCGACTACCTGATCTTTCTTTAATAGTTTGAAAATTGGCTCACAGGTAGACGTTAGATGAGAGATGAACCTGGCGATATAGTTCAAGCGTCCCAAGAATCCTCTAACCTCCTTCTTAGTACGGGGGCAGGCATTTCTTGTATAGCCTTTACTTTTGCTGGATCGACCTCAATGCCTTTGTTGCTGACAATAAATCCTAGAAGTTTACCAGACCTAACTCCAAAAGTGCACTTACTCGGATTCAGCTTGAGTTTGTATTCCTTCAACCTGGCAAACAACTTTTGCAAATGTTCGAGGTGTTCCTCCTCTGTTTGTGATCGAGCTATCATATCGTCCACGTAAACTTCGATCTCATGATGTATCATATCATGAAACAAAGCTACCATGGCGCGTTGATAAGTTGCCCCTGTGTTCTTTAGTCCGAACGGCATCACCTTGTAGCAGAAGGTACCCCACTGTGTAACAAAGGTTGTTTTCTCCATGTCCTCGGGGGCCATTTTGATCTGGTTGTAGCCCGAGAATCCTTCCATGAAGGAAAACACCTTGTGCTGAGCCGTGTTGTCAATCAAAATGTCGATATGCGGTAGCAGAAAATCATCTTTAGGGCTAGCCCTATTCAAATCCAAGTAGTCCACACACATTCTGACCTTGCCGTATTTTTTAGGTACTGGCACAATGTTAGCAACCCATTGTGGATAGGATGTATAAGCCAGAAAGCCAGCGTTGAATTGCTTCATTACTTCAGCTTTAATCTTCTCAGACATGTCGGGCCTCATTCGGCGGACTTTTTGCTTGATCGGTGGACAATCCTCTCTTGTAGGGAGACGGTGAACCACGATATCTGTGTCTAAACCCGGCATGTCTTCATAAGACCAGGCGAAGATTTCAACGTATTCATTCAACAACTGTATTAAGCGCTCCTTGACACTTGGTTCCAGATTGGCACCCACTTGTACTTCTTTCCTGTCTTCCTCTGTTCCTAAGTTGACTGTTTCCAACAACTCTTCATGAGGCAAGATGGCCCTCTCTTCTTGTTGTAGAAGTCTGTCTAGCTCTCCTGGTACTTCACAATCTTCGTCATCTTCATACTCAGCCTGATTGACCAAATCTTCAGAGTTATTGAAGGATACAACAGAATAGTCACCCATAGAATCCAGAGTGGATGGGTACCTGCATTTGTGAGTGTGGGTGTGTGTAAGGGATAGCCATCCTTAAACAAACAAAAATGCAAAAGGAAAGAAAATGAACACAGCAGTTTATAAATGAAAAACGTCCAATGATTCATTAAACATGGCATATGATTATGAAGGAAAATCAAGCCCTTACAAATGGACCTACATGCCCCGGGCAAGGCATGAGGTGAAAAATAGTGTGCAAATTGTTTTAGTAATTATTACAGACCAATAGGAAATGTTCGAAAGATAAATTACTGATCGATGAAAGTAATGGGAATGAAGTATTTCGCCTCCCAGTTGTGTAGTCCCCCTTCGATGGTTGGGATGATCCAATCTTCAATGTTGGCCTCTTCGTCTTCGTCTTCCAAAGCATTGATTCCACGAGGAGAAATCTTAATGGGTGTTCTTTCAATTTTTGAGCAACGCATAGCTTTTTGCCCCGCAGCGGTAAATCCCAACCCAAACTTGTCTGTCTTGTGAGGAAAGTCAGACAACTGTCCCCATGTTGAGCTCTTCCCCTCCTTCATTGCAGCCTTTGCGTCTTTCAAAGATGCCATCCTGGCCACCTGCTTGGGTACCTCAGCTACTGCCTTTGCTACATCCACCTCGGGAGAAACTTCCTCGAAGTGTTGGAACGGTGTTTCAATGAATTCTCCCTCCACTTCCACATACCTAAAGGAGTTCATATGACTGATCATGTACTCCTCTTCACCGTGTTCAGTTATGATTTTACCCTTAACAGGGTATTTCAGCATCTGATGTAGAGAAGAGGTGACTGCCCCAGCATTATGTATCCACGGTCTTCCTAGCAAGCAAGAGTATGATGGGCGGATGTCCATCACATAGAATGTGGAGTGGAATACTTCAGTGCCTACCTTGATGGGAATGTCGACCTCCCCATGCACCATTTTTTTAGACCCGTCAAAGGCCCTGACAATGATATTACTTGGTTTCAGCTCCAAGCCTTCACAATCTAACCGGTCCAGAGCTTTCTTAGGCAGCACGTTTAGAGAAGAACCAGTGTCGACCAAGACATGGGCGAGAGTGGTTCCTCGGCATTCAACTGACACATGCAGTGCGTCATTGTGCTTTCTTCCCTTTGGAGTTAGGTCAGCATCAGAGAAACCCAGGCCGTTGTCGGCGGTAAGGCTGGCTACACAATCCTGGAATTGATCAGCTGAGGTTTCCTGTGGCACATGGGCTGTCTTCGAAAACCTTATCAAAGCTTTGGCATGAGCCTCCAAACAAAGTAGCAGGGCCAACATGGAGATCTTCGAGGGGGTTTGCCCCAATTGCTCCACCACGTCATAATCACTCTTCTTAATTATTTTCAGAATCTCCTCCATTTCTTTCTTAGAGGTTTCGGGGATGACCAATGGCTGAGCCCTCGTCCTGACGAGCTCTTCTTGGATTCCTTTCCCTTTATCAGCAGGAGTAGGAGGGACAACCATAGGAGTAACAGCTTCTTCAATCAACGGAGTTCTTGCAGAAAGTTTTAACGGCACAGGGGTAACCTTGGGAACAGCTGAGGGTCCAAAGATTGCCCATGGAGGGGCAATCTCTGGAGAGAAAATTCTCCCACTTTGGGTAATCTTGCTCGTATCGGCAATGTTTCCAATGTCGGTAGTTTCTTCGTCAAAGCTCTCTTCAGTTATCTCAATTTGTTTAACACCGTGGTAGTAGATTTCTCCACCATAATTCCACGGTATTGATTTGTCAGATTTGTAGGGGACGGGCCCAGGCATGGTTATCTTCAAGGGAACAATCTTCGTAGCGGATGTAATTTTAACAGGCCTTTTGGGGACCTTGTAAAGATTGGTGGAAATGGTGATTATTGAAACTTCATTGATAGGAGCTGGAGTAACGGGAGTCTTTTCGAAAAGAATTTGTTGGTTGTCCATTAGGCGTTGGATACCTATCTTCAACAATGGACAGTCGATTGGTAGGGAGGAACAAAAGTAGAAATCTTCTTTACATCCTGGGAAAATCCCAGCCTTCAATAGATTCAACTTGATTGTCAGTAATGGAGTTATCAGATCATCAACAGTAGAAACAAACAGATCTTATTCAATAGCATGGACATTGAGACCATGCTTTGGCATCGGAGCGGATATTACATTCGGCTTCTCTGGGGCGTCGAACTCAACCTCTTTTGCGTCTATAAGATCCTGAATTTTATTCTTTAGCGCCCAACAATCGTTGGTGTCATGCCCGACGCTGTCAGAATGATAGGCACATTTAGCATTGGGATGATAATGTGGGGAAGTGGTGTTCACAACCTTTGGCGCTTCTCTAATACTGGTGAGATTTAGCTTCAACAAATGGGGAAGAACTTGTGCAGGCGTCATGTTGATGCGGGTGAACTGCCGTTGTGGCCGCTCTACCCGTTGCTGGTTAGGTCTAGACTGATTGTTACGAGGCTGATCATTTGACGAATTTTGTATCATCACGGCCCCCACAGTCGGTCGGCGCTCAGTTCTTCTCAATCCTTTCTGAGAGTATATAACAGTTGCTTCCTTCTTTTTTGGGAATGATTTCTTAACAGTTGCGGAGGCAGAGGCATCCCTTTGAATCTTCCAACTCTTAATACCAGCTTCCACCCGTTCGCCAGTCAAAATCAGTTCAGTAAACCCTGCGGAAGAGCTCCCGATCAAGTGGTTGAAAAAAGGGCCAGATAGGGTCCCCAAGAACATATCAACTAGTTCCCTATCTGAAAGAGGTGGCTGCACTCTTCCGGCCAAGTCGCGCCATTTTTGGGCGTATTCTTTGAATCCCTCATTTGAGGCTATCCCCATACTTTGTAACTGAGTACGGGTTGGCGCCAAGTCAGCGTTATATTGATACTGGCGATAAAAGGCAGCTTCCAAATCCTTCCAACTATGCACCTCTGACCTCTCAAGCTGGTAGAACCAATCTAGTTGTGTACCAGACAGGCTATCCTGGAAGAAGTATACCCAAAGATTTCTATTGGATGAGTGAGGTTGAATTCTTCTGACATACGACCTTAGGTGCATCTTCGGGCAAGACAGACCTTCGTATTTTGAAAAAGTTGGTATCTTAAACTTTGGAGGGATCACAATCCCAGCAATCAATCCGAATTCTTCAAAATCTAACCCGGGAACCCTTTGCATCTCCATAGCTGCCAGTCTATCCTCCAGGTTTTTGTATTTGTCGTCCGCTGGCGGGTATTGCTGCTCTAAGTAGTCTTCATCTTCCTCAACCTCTTCCTCTTCAGCCTCGAACTCAGAAGGTAATTCAGCTCCTTTTCCTTTATCGGTCCCCTCATCAGATGTGGAGGGGAATTCAAGAACTCTCTTAGCTTCATTCTCAAATCTTCTTCCCAGTGTAGCTACCCCAACTCTTTTCTTCTTCTTTTTTCCTTTTTCTTGCTCTTTATTCCCTAACATTGTTTTAAGATCCTCCTGACCCTTTGCCAAGGTCATAAGGAGCTGTTGAAACTGCGAGTTTTGTGCCTGCAGATCTTTGACCGTCTGTTCAAGATCCATCTTACTGAAATAAACAGCAGAAAGATAAGGAAACCTGGTGTGAAGACCTGTTTATGCATATGATGAATGATATGTTTATTCATGCAATGCATTCAAGGATTTAGAAATTCAAAGTTGTTGCAGACAAAAAGAACACACGTCATATTAATAAGAAGAAATTTTGTCAGTACATAAATGCCCCATGGGCCAAATATTACAAAAAACTTCTTAAGGTAAAAAGACGTTGTGCATCCTCTTTGGTGCGATGTAAGTGTTCAGGGTCTCCTCCTCGTGAAGTCGGCGGGTAAGCTCCAAAACCTTCTTCTCATTGGCGTAGAAGCTGGCTTCAAAAGTATCCCTTTCTTCCTTGAGTTGGATCCAACTCTTCTGCATTTCCTCCCATGATGTTGGCATGTCAGGATGTAGGATGGTGTATGGAACCTCTCCTTCCTTAACAGGCTCTTTAATCAAAGGGAGAATATGAGGGTAAGGCATCATAAGACTCTGGGCTCGGGTTCGTACCCACCTGAGGTAAGGCTCAAGTGGGATGGAATTCTTGTGCCCCAGTGTCTTCCTGTCTACCTTGTTAGGCATCCTCCAAGCTCTGATGAATCTTGGGCGAAGTCCTTGCGCATCATTGTCGAAGTCAAAAACTAGGTCAGGAATCATCATGTCATGAGGACCATCCCTCAGTGCATATCCAAATTGTCTCAAAGCTAGACAGGGGTTGTAGGTAATGCCTCCCCTAATGCCAAGTAATGGAACATTAGGGAACTCACCACAACGATCGACGATGATGACATTTTCTCTGGACCGAGAACACCAATGTACATCAAAATGTGTGAGGGTCATCAACCGTTGTGACCACCTTAAGCCTTGTTCATTCTTCAACACTGATTGTGGAAGGTGAGAAATAAACCACCTTGCAAGGAGAGGAGTACAACACATGAGAGCACCTCTCTTCCTCATTGTTCGTGTGTAAAATGAGTGGAGGATGTCCCCGAGCAATGTAGGTATGGGATTCCTGGATAGGAAAATCTTGACAGCATTGACATCTACAAGTTGGTCAGGATTTGGGAACAAGACCAACCCATAAATAAGGAGTGCCACAATCTCTTCAAAGGCTTGCAGATCCAAAGAATTCCAACACTCTTGTGCCTTCTCAAACAAGAATTTTGCCAAGAAGCCCTTGACACCACTTCTGGTTTCCCAATTCCCCTTGATGTCAGATGGTTGCAAGTGTAGTGCTTGAGCAACATCTTCAGGCTTTGGTTCTTTTTCCGTACCGTTGTAGGTTAGTTGATTAAGAATAGGAATTCTCAGGAGTTGAGAAAATTCCTCCAAAGTAGGCACCAATTGGTAGTCGGGGAATGTGAAACAGTGGTGAATGGGGTCAAAGAACTGGAACAACACTTTCACCATGTCTTCTTCAATACTGGTGTTGACTAGGTTGAGCAGTCTACCATGTCTTTCACTGAAGAGAGAGCTTTCTGGAATTCTGGATGTAAGCTCCTTGAGTTGAGGAGGGATTCTCACAAGGTTGACTTGGATAGTTTTCCTGTGAAGAATTTCCATGACCTACAAAACAAGAACAAGGATGAAGATCCAAACCCTTGAAATGGTTAGTGGATGCATATGATGCTTTATGATGTTCATGATGTATGCACAAACATATGTACAAGCAAGTCACACCAAACCCTAGTTTCAGGCTTGCATGAGGTTTCATAGGTAAGTACTCTCTTGAGTGTAGTTGGCTTAAAAACCTGTCCTATAAATAGTAACCGGGTTCTAAGGAGCTCAATATCATTGGATTGTTTTCCATGTTCATTGTTTTGGTTTAGCAACTTAACTAGCGACCAAAATATTCCAAGAAAACAACCCTCAATGAGTGTAGTATCGAGTATCTACCAACTTCGGACTGCACCAAAGCCGGTCATCTCACTACCCCTAATAAAAGGCCAAGATGGTCAAGTAAGGTTCTAGGTCATTAGTGCTTAGTGACATCACTCAGCGGCCCCGTACTCTCCTTGATTGAACTTAAGGGTTACCGGTACTCACAAATATGTCGCACTAATATAGCTATTGCTTCAACCGTGTCGGTATACTCCGCACAGTTTCCACAATGTATTGCTATCTATGAATGTTTCCCAAATCCGGGTGTAGGATTTCAAGCCCAAACAAGAGAACCAAAATGTAAAGCAATCAAAGCAAACAATTAGTCATGCAAAAGGGTGATCTAAGCCCTAAGGTTACTCCACTTTTAAAAAATTCCCCAGCAGAGTCGCCAATTCTGTGATACGGTGGGAGAACTGACTTGAGGTTTGCGTTTGTTTTCGCAAATATTTCAGTTTAGCAAGAGTCGCCACCGACTTTTTATTTTATCCTAAGGAAAGGTTAAAAAGCACAGGAAAAACCTTTGAGATGTTTTCGTGGGTTCGGGGAGTAGATTATAGGAAGGGAAGGTATTAGCACCCTTTCTATCCATGGTTATCCATGGGCTCTTAGTTACTTGCTTAGATCACTTGCCTTTGCTTTTCAATTGTTTGAAATGGTGCTTTGTGTGTGGTTTTGAAAATGTTTTGAAAAAGATGCCTTGTCTAGGCAACCATTGTAACAATTCTTTACTCGAATGTTTTACAAAGGTGTTTGTCTTTTTGAAAAGATGTTTCAATGTTTTTGAAATTTGTTTTGAAAGTTGTGTTGTGGAGTGTGTTTTGAAAATGGCAAGGATTTGTTTTGCAAGTTGGTCAAGTAACCAAGAGCTATCTACCCTAAATTTCTCAAAGATCTTTCTCATGTTTTAACCCTTTTAACAGTGTTGTTTCACCATTGTATTTGGTGAACAACCTTGTGTTAGGATGTTAACGGGACGGGCGCGGGTCATCGTTTAGACCACGAATGCAATAATGCCAAGTATATTTGGCAATTTTTATTTAAGGGACTTGATCATTTTTTAGGCAACTTGAGAAAGCATCATCGAAGGACTATGATCATTTGATTTGTTTTTGTTTTGCCAAAGACACTCAACATGCAAACATGGCCCATTTTTGAAGGCAACAAGTGGAGTAACCCTAAGGGTGCAAGTGTGCATTGTGTTTGTTTTTCATGCATGTTTATCTTGAATTAGGTCAAGCTATTTGTTGATTTTATTTGCATACAAACCCTAGGTCTATCATGGCATAATTTGAAAGCTTTAAAATGCGGAAATTTAAATGCTAAGCTATTACAACAATGATTATGGGGATGGGGCTACAAGTTTGAATTTGGGAATATTTGACAAGAAATTAAATTCTAAGTTATTACATCCATATCGAACATACAAATATTTAATTGTACAATATTAAAGTGAATACAATAAATATGCAAAATGTATTATGCACAAAAAGATTTTTTATACATGTGAAAGTATTTTTTCATGTGAAATATAAACAAAAATAAAAAAGGTCAAATTTTGGATATTTTTTCTATTTAGGGCCAAACCCTAGTTTTTGAATAAACATTATTATTTATTGATTATATACAAAATAAATTAATTTATGCACAAAATAGAAAGTATATGGTTAAAAAGGTATTTTTGATGTCATATATTAATAAAAATAAAAATGTATTATTTTCATATTTTTTGTCCTAAATTTTTAATAAAATATGTATAAGTATATATTATATATATATTAAATATGCTAAGTATATACAAAAAATAAAATGTTAATTATTTACAAAAATGTATTTTTAAGAGAATGTTTTCAAAATGTAAATAAAAAATAATAATAACTAAAAAATATATATTTTTGTATTATTTTCTAGTGTTTTGAATAAAAAGAAATATATTTATTTACATGTATATGCTAAATAAAACAAATAAATTCCAAATAAATGTAAAAATGTATGGAAAAATATTTTTGGAGTTTTTTATATTTGTACAAAAAAATATGGAGTCAGAATTAAAAAAGAAAAATGCAAAATGATAATTATTTCACACAATGGGCCAGGGGGGTGTAAATGGAAAAAAGGGGTGTAAACAGCAAGCTGACTCCGGCCCAGCCCAAGCCAGCTTTATCTTCAACCTCCAGCAATGTTCAAACAGAAAACGTGCACGCCTCCTATGCAATCATCATCTCCTGATTCTTTGACTTTTAACAAAAACTCATAACACCAATAATGTAGAGCATCAAAGGATGAATCCAAATATGTAAGAAACTTAACCTAACTCTAAGAAACCAGGGAGAATTTCTTCACCCCTAATTTTTCTTCAATGTTCATGGCCAAAATTCTCACAGCATGCTTAACATAAATGAAAAGTAATCATATGTATGGCTTCAGGGCTATGAGTAGAGCATGTTTCATTCACAAACCTAAGCCTAACTCTTCCTAGATTAAGAGATAGAAGTCCATGGTTTTACCTGTTTCAGCTTGAGTCGTGTACAACAATGTGGCCAACTTCAATGGAGTTTGAGCTTTTGTACAGCTTGCCTGAAGTCCAAGGATGCTTCCCAAGTACCTAGCTTGCTTTGAAACTCTCTGAATCGTGCTATGGAAGTTCACCTGCAAAACTGAAAAGTGAAAATGGCAACAGAGGTTAGGGATGTTACATTTTGTATTTAGGGCTTGGGATAGTTTTAATGGATGGTAAGGAACGTGTTTGAACAAGCTTTGGCCAAAACGCACGAGTGGATTGAGTTATGGAACTCAATCTGCAGCAGGTACTCTGTTTTGCAGCAACACTATGATTTGGTGAATGAGGAGGTATTGAGGATGAAGGAATCATGTTTTAGGATTGCTTGGATGTATGAAAGATGTTTGCAAAGTTTGTTTTGGCTGGTGTTTACAGGAATGAGAGATTGGAGTTGTTTTTCAATATTTCTTGTGTTTGAAGTAAGATGGTTCAAGTTCTTATGCAGGCCTGTGTACCCTCTCTATCTATGCTGCACAAATTACTCTTGATCAGTAGGATTTGTGTACAAACTCTTGCCTCAAAAGATCTGGCCCGTGCCTCTTGGATTTGGTATTTGACATAAAGCACTACTTTTCAAAAATGGCAAGTTTGCTTTTTCTACTTAAGGGATAATTCTATGTGTAATGACCAAATGCACAAAACAATGCTTGAACATAATGGTTATGCATTTAATTTTGGAGTTCAAACTTGGTTTAGAGGCCTGCAAGCAAGTACCAAGCATGCTGATTTGAAAATGAAACTTGTATGAACATGCATTTGGTTATGAACAAAAGTGAATTTTGCCCAACTTTGCAAATTCGATTCTCCCTAACCACAAGGGTGTTTGAGAAGTTCTTGGACAATTTGGAAAGCTTGGAATGTGTACTACAATCCATCTTTGTAATGCAAATTGAAACTCCAAGTGGAACCATGTGCAAAATGGCCAAGAAGTTGGACAAAAATCCTGCCTAGAATAGGTCAAAATTTCTCTAAGTTAAAAATGTTTTGTACCCTTGTTCCAAAAATCATAACATGAGCTACAAACTTCCTTTGAGAAAACTTTGTGATCAAAGTTGTAGATTTTGTAATGGACTACAACTTTTATGTTTCAAGTTTTGTTTGAATCCATTTGCATCTTAGTGAAAAAATGGGACAAAGTTAGGAAAAAATAAGGAAGTTTCATAACTTAGAAAAATTCTAAGTTACGAAAATTTCTCATTTTGAAACCCTAATTTGTAAATTTGGATTTCTTGATGAACAAGTTTCATAATTTGACATGTATTGATGAAAAATGAATCTTGACACTTGATTTTGACCAAAAATTCAAAGTTTGACTTTTCAGTATACAGTCAAATTTTGATCAGTCGACTGAAAAATTCATCTGTCAATCCTATGCATTTGGGATCTTTTGAACTTGTTGAATGTGTCAAGTCAATGCCATTGAGTCCTTGAGTCCATGTGTGAGCTTGGTTTGCCATTGGTTAGGTCAAACAGTCAAAAATTGCCTTTGTGCAGTCAAAACCCTAAAAATGACCATTTTGCCCTTTTGGTGATCTGATCAAATTTCTTGTGGAATTGTGATCCAAACTTGACCAAATGGTTCATATGAGTTCATGATGTTTATGTGGGTCAAAAATCATGAGGTTTGACTATCAATTGGCCACAGTTGACTTTTTCCCTAATACAGCTGATTTCTAGGTCAACTGTCCAATTGACTGGGCAAAGATTGGAATCAAGGCTTGAAACTTGGTATGGATAAACTTGTAAGTCCAACATGAAGCATGAAAGTCACCTTGGGCATTTTAGGTCAAAACATCCTTGTGCAAACTCAAACCCTAATTTGGGTCAACAATGCAAGGAGGGGTCTTGAGCAGAGCAAACCCTAACTTGATCTTGAGCTCCAAGAGTCTTGTGGTGAGAAAATGTTGGTGAAAAGGGAGGGAAAATTTTGGGGTACAACAGAGTGAAATATGTGCACGTCATTTTTTCAGTTAATTAGTCTTTGCACATTAAGTGAGCTACCGTTTTAATTTTCAAACATATTTCCATACAATCCTATTAACCATGCATCTAACAGTTAAATATTACGGAAATTAAAAGTGCGAGAAAATAAACCTAGCTATTACAAGGCTTTAGGGAGGGGATTAATTACATAACCAAAATCGTGGGACAAAGCGATAAATGAAAAAACCTAGTTTAACTATTACAAACAATTGGCAGTTACAAAAATAATGAAAAAAGAAATAATTAAATGCGCGGAGAATTAAATACGAGGACACATAAAAAAACCCTAAAACCCTAATTGAGAAAAAAATATTTTCGTACATTTTTTATTTGAGAAAAGAATTTAATTGCATATTAATTAAACCCTAATTTCTAATTGTTTTTAATTATGAAAAAAAAGTAAATTAAATTAACCTAATTTTCTAATTAAGTTAAAGTAAATATTTTATGAAAAAAATGATGTTTTTGTGATTTGTTGAGTTTATGATTAATAAAAAAAAGTAATTAATTTTTGTGGAAAAATAATTAAACAAAATAATTAAATAAAGGAAATAAATAAAGAAAGGAAAATGTGCCTGTGTTGAGTAGCAAATCTGGGGGTGCACTATTGAGATTGTTGGGCCCAAGGTTGATATCCCAACATACCAGCGCCTGATCCTGTGAGGTCATCTCCTGAAGGTCTACCATGCGCTGCTCCTATGTGAGCGTTGGATCTCCCTTAAGGCTAGATCTAATGGCCAGATCTGGAGGCTGCAAGGTTGACACCTAGGTATGAGGCACACTGAATCCTACGTTGGAACATTAGAAAAATAGCCAAAATTGCCTGGACTTGGGATCGAACCCAGGTCTTCATACTTCCCACCAATCTGCTTTGTTGTGCATAGAATGAAAACAAAATATAATATAACAAAATAAATGATTTAGAGGGAAACGCGCGCGAGATTTCAAATGGTCCACTGATTCTTATTCTTCTTCTTCAAGGCTCCGTCGTCTTAGCTATATACCATTTACCTACAGCCGGGCATCTGTAGCTATAGCCCTGTCACCTTCAAAACCTCATAAAATGCATGATAAATGAAATTGAAGACCAGAATCCAATTGGTCTTTGTGTCACAATCATCATGGTATCTTGTTCATGGCCTGATTTTACCTGTATGCAAAACCCTAAAACGCACATAGAAAACCTAGAAATGGAAGATCTAGATATAGGTATCAAAAATACAATTGAATCATACAATCATGTTGCAAACATCTCAAACATCACAAATATACCAACTAAACATGCTAATGATGCATGAATTACAGTAATCGGTTTTGAAAAAAAATACAAACTGTGTGAGTTACAACTTACGTTTCTTGATGCTCCATACCTTGTAAATGATTGGGATAGCTTCAGAAACTCCCAAGGAATGTCATTTGATCCTTAAAACGCTTTGAAATAGCCTATGGAGTAAGATTGGATCTGCACTTTTCATTCAAAAATTGGAACTTTGTTCTCCCTTTTCACGCCTGCCAAAACCTTATTTTATGCTTAGTTCTTGTTCATTATATACCCTTGAGTTAGTTAGGGTTGCAAAATAGATTGAATCTTGAAGTTTTGAGAAGATTTGATTTGGTTCTTTAGCCATATGCAAACTTTCTAAATTGAGACAAATTATCCCATTTTTGTACCAATCATACTTGATTCGATTTGGTCTTGATATCTCAGCATAATTTGATTGAGATCCTATCCAAAAATCATATCAAATCTTATCTTTGATATTATTTACCAATTATTTGATTTTATTCAATTTTTAATAAATAAAAAATCAAAATAAAATAAATAATGAAGAAAATAACATGTGAGTGAACATTTGGGTCATGGACCATGCTACAACTGAGGTGCAATCATGAAATGCTAAGCCCATTTGGTAAAAAATGCACTTTTGAGCATATTTGACTTTTGGCAATTTTGCAAAAAAGGTCAACTTTGACAAGGCATATCTCCTCCAATTTTAACCCTTGAGAGGTGTTCTTGGATTTTTTAGAAATATTAGGATGTCCCCTAAGTAACCCTTTTGGTCTCATTTCAATTGGGTCTTCCATGTTCATGTAAAAAGCTTTTATCCAAAAGGTGTTTTTTGTTAACTTTTCAAAAGGACCTATAATGTAGCAATTCATATATTTTTATGAGTGATTATTTTGAACTTGTGGGCTGAATATGAGTTGTAGGTAATTGCATCCTCTTAAAAATGAGCCTTGGATGGAAAATTTATGATAAATTATGTGGAAGTTATGCTTGGTCAAAGTTTGGTTGACTTTTCCTAAGAAACCCTAATTTAGCAACTTTTGGGTTTTGATGAATTTAGGGCATTTATTGAAGAATCATGATCAACCCTTGATTAAATGATGGATAACACTTCAAAATTTTTATGTTGACCAAAAATCTTGAAGTTTGACTGTATGTGGGCCACATTTGACTTTTGACCTAATATAGTCGATTCTCAAGCATCTAAGTAGTTGACTGAGCAAACTTCTTGTGAATTGCTTGAAATTTGACATGGAGGTTCTTGAGAACATATTATGACCATGGAGATCATATGAGGTCTTTGGATTTCACCTATCTTGATAAAAATGGAAACCCTAATTTGAGACACACTGCCTTAGGAGAGAGTTTGTCTAGTTAACTCTTGGGCAAACTTGGGCAAATTGAGGATCTCTAGGAGTATGTATTGAGTAAAATGAGAGGGAAAATTTTTGGGTACAACAGCTGCCCCTGTTCAATCTTCTTAAACCTAAGGATGTAGATTGGCTTGTCTGCCTTTCTTGATCTGAAGGTGGAAGATGATTGAACACTAGAGTGCCCAGAAATTTGCACTCGCATGAAGTGACACTTGATTTATGATATCGAGAATGGGCTTATATATGAAATTTGGAAGTTGCTAGAGAATTTTCACAGATGGGCTTAAAGATGCCATCCAAGATATGATAGAGTACCTTCGGAGATGGGCTTAAAGATGTCATCTAGAGGATGTTGATTTGTTGAGATATTCCTTTGATGAGAGTCCCTGCTCCTGTCATTGAGGAGGAATCTGTTGAGGAATGTTGGTATCTGTCTTGGGAGAAATAGATTTTTAGGATCTTCAGTTGTTTGTTACTCTACTGGGGAATTAACTCCTGCTTGAGGAAGCGGATGTGATTTTCATATCTGCTTAGTGTACAGGATGCATCGCGACTTACTGGGGAAAGGTGAAATTGACTAAAACTGGTCCGGTCCAGGTTTTACCGTGTTGTAAACTGTTTTCTGGAGGTAAGAGAAAAGAAACCTGGATGGTAAGGTTATGAGAAGGAACCTGGATAGTACAGTTACTTCGAAGTGAAAGCCTGGATAGTAGGGTTATGAGAAGGAACCTGGATAGTAGGGTTACTTCGAAGTGAAAGCCTGGATAGTAGGGCTGTGAGAAGGAACCTGGATAGTAGGGTTACTTCGATATGAAAGCCTGGATAGTAGGGCTATGATAAGGAACCTGGATAATATGGTTACTTCGAAATGAAAGCCTGGATAGTAGAGCTGTGAGAAGGAACCTGGATAGTAGGGTTACTTTGAAATGAAATCCTGGATAGTAGGGCTGTGAGAAGGAACCTGGGTCATAGGATTTCTTCTATATGAAAGCCTGAATAGTAGGACTGTGAGAAGGAACCTGGATAGTAGGGTTACTTTGAAATGAAAGCCTAGATAGTAGGGTTGTGGGAAGGAACCTGGGTCGTAGGGTTACCTCGAAAAGAAAGCCTGGATAGTAGGGTCGTGAGAAGGAATCTGGGTCGTAGGGTTTCTTCGAAATGAAAGCCTGGATAGCAGGGCTGTGAGAAGGGACCTGGGTCGTAGGGTTTCTTCGAAATGAAAGCCTGGATAGTAGGGCTTTGAGAAGGAACCTGGGTTGTAGGGTTACTTCGAAATGAAAGCCTTGAGAGTAGGGTTGTGAGAAGGAACCTGGGTCGTAGGGTTTCTTCAAAATGAAAGCCTGGATAATAGGGCTGTGAGAAGGAACCTAGGTCGTAGGGTTACTTCAATATGAAATCCTGGATAGCAGGGCTGTAAGAAGGAACCTGGGTTGTAGGGTTTCTTCGAAATGAAAGCCTGGATAGTAGGGTTGTGAGAAGGAACCTGGGTCGTAGGGTTTCTTTTAAATGAAATCCTGGATAATAGGGCTATGAGAAGGAACCTGGGTCATAGGGTTTCTTCGAAATGAAATCCTAGATAGTAGGGCTGTGAGAAGGAACTTGGATAGTAGGGTTACTTCGAAATGAAAGCCTGGATAGTAAGGCTATGAGAATGAACCTAGGTCGTAGGGTTACTTCGACATGAAAGCCTGGATAGTAAGGCTATGAGAAGGAACCTGAATAGTAGGGTTACTTCGAAGCGATATTGTAGATTAGTTGACCCATTTGGTTTTGTGAACTGAGTTTCCGTTAGTCGTCTGCAGATGTGACTTGCATAACTGCTGAATTTGTTGAAGCTAATCCTCTTTTCCTGGAAAGATATCAAGGTTAGTTATATGCGATACATGAAATGCAAGGTGAGATGATGTTCTCAAAATAAATGAGATTACGCTATATATGATATGTATGCGTATGTCATGATGATGTACGTTCATGAGTTACAGCTTGCGTTTCTTGGTGCTTCAGACCTCGTAAATGATTGGGATATCTTCAGAATCTCCCAAGGAATATCGTTTAATCCTTAGAACGCTTTGAAACAACCTATAGAGTAAGATTGGATCTGCACTTTTCTTTCAAAAATTGGAACTGTGTTCTCCCTTTTCACGCCTGCCAAAACATTATTTTATGCTTTGTTCTTGTTCATTATATACCCTTGAGTGAATTAGGGTTTCAAAACAGATTGAATCTTGAAGTTTTGAGAAGATTTGATTTGGTTCTTTAGCCATATGCAAACTTTCTAAATTGAGTCAAATTATTCCATTTTTGCACCAACCATGCTTGATTCGATTTGGTCTTGATATCTCAGCATAATTTGATTGAGATCCTGTCCAAAAATCATATCAAAACATATCTTTGATATTATTTACCAATTATTTGATTTTATTCAATTTTTAATAAATAAAAAATCAAAATAAAATAAATAATGAACCAAATAACATGTGAGTGAACATATGGGTCGTGGACCATGCTACAAGTGAGGTGCAATCATGAAATGCTAAGCCCATTTGGTAAAAAATGCACTTTTGAGCATATTTGACTTTTGGCAATTTTGCAAAAAAGGTCAACTTTGACAAGGCATATCTCCTCCAATTTTAACCCTAGAGAGGAGTTCTTGGACTTTTTATAAATAACAGGATGTCCCCTAAGCAACCTGTTTGGTATCATTTCAATTGGGTCTTCCATGTTCATGTAAGAAGCTTTGACCCCAAAGGTGTTTTTTGTTGACTTTTCAAAAGGACCTATAATGTAAAAATTCATATCTTTTTATGAGTGCATATTTTGAACTTTTGGGATGAACAAGAATTGTTGGGAATTGCATGATTTTAAAAATGAGCCTTGGATGGAAAATTTCTGATAAAGTATGTGGAAGTTATGCTTGGTCAAAGTTTGGTTGACTTTTCTTGAGAAACGCTAATTTAGCAACTTTTCGGTTTTGATGAATTTAGGGCATTCCTTGAAGAATCATGATCAACCCTTGATAAAATGATGGATATCAATTCAAAATGTTTATGTTGAACATAAATCTTGAAGTTTGACTGTATGTTGGCCATAATTGACTTTTGACCTAATATAGTCGATTCTTAAGCATTTGAGCAGTTGACTGAGAAAACTTCTTGTGCAGTGCTTGAAATTTGACATGGAGGGTCTTGAGAACATATGAGTACCATGGAGAGCATATGAGGTCTTTGGAGTTCACCTATCTTGATGAAAATGGAAACCCTAATTTGAGACACACTGCCTTAGGAGAGAGTTTATCTGGTCAACTCTTAGGCAAACTTGAGCAAATTGAGGATCTCTAGGATTATGTATTGAGTAAAATGAGAGGGAAAATTTTGGGGTACAACAACGAACTACCAATGTTCACTGAAGGTAGCAAAAAGATAACAATCACCAACTTTCATTGAAGGTGACCGACCAACTTTCACTGAAGGTAGAGAGAAAATATATCATAGCACCGCCGTTCACTGAAGATGAACTACCAATGTTCACTGAAGGTAGCAAAAAGATAACAATCACCAAGTTTCACTGAAGGTGACCTACCAACTTTCACTAAAGGTAGAGAGAAAATATATCATAGCACCGCCGTTCACTGACGATGAACTACCAACGTTCACTGAAGGTAGAAAAAGATAACAATCACCAACTTTCACTGAAGGTTACCTACCAACTTTCATTGAAGGTAGAGATAAAATATATCATAGCACCGTCGTTCACTGACGATGAACTACCAACGTTTACTGAAGGTAGAAAAAAGATGACAATCACCAACTTCACTTAAGGTGACCTACCAACTTTCACTGAAGGTAGAGAGAAAATATAAGTTTCCCCAAAATTCTGGCATTTCACCTAGAACGGGTCTCAACTTCTTCTTTAACCAAAGTATTCTGCCTGGAAAGGGTAATATATAAGCTGTCTCAAATAAAAAGACTACCACTTGTAAAACTTTCACAATGAATTGCCTTTGTGATATTGAAAGTTTTGTCATCCACTGGGGTAATTTGGGCAATGGGCTACAAACTATTAACTCATAGAGAAGATAGCAAAAAAAACAGTTACGTCGACTTTTACAGGGTGTACATGTTGCTCAAATAAAGAGACCTGCGACTTGCTGTCAAAGAGGATTGTAAAAATAACTCTATGGGGAGAACAATATGGCTTCATGGGGAAAGAAATATGACTTCCTAGGCAGATGCCAATTTATTTCTGCTGAGGAGATAAAGTCTTCTCGTGCAAAAATAAATGCACATTCTCAAACCAAGGCTCGAAGCCTGCAGATATCATAAGTAATAATATTGTTGAGGATCAAAGATTCAAACCAGAAATAAACTGGGATGGAACAGTCAACCATAATACATCCTTTGAGAAATAAACTCAAGAGGGAAACCCAAATCATCCAGACAAAGAGATGTTCAAGAAGGCTATAGAAAAAATCTTCCTTAAGGGATAACCCAGTGGGGAAATTGAAACAATATACGCTTTTTGCTTAAGGCCAACACTCTATTGGAGAGAGGACAACATATCTCTTCAAAATAGGGTGATATGTCAACAAAATATTAACGAATGTGAATGAGCAATGATTTGACAATTTTAGCTATGCATGATGTATGTATGAATATATGAGTGTTATCGTGCGTATGCTGACAAAACGGATATACAACACTTGGAGTAACCAGGCAAAACCACCTCGGGCACAATCAACACTCGGCTAAATTACATTCAAGATGAACAATCCCAGAAAAAGTAAGCGCCAACTGAGGAAACAAAACCTACTACCTGGTTTAACTTTACTGGGGAGAAACGTAATCCTGAAGTAAACATAACACAGCGACTAAACAGTATAGATACAGAGATACAACATCCTTCTCCAGGCTTTACCAGGTGTAGCACTCAGACTTCAGTGGGAAATCAAATATTTTCAAAAGTAATGCTTCTTTGAAAAATCAATTTCACGTAGAGAAGACAGTCATCAAATCATCAAATCATTCACTGGGGAATTCAGGACCATTTAGAAAGAGGAAACACACAAACTTTGTTAAGGCGTATAATGTTCTATCATCAAGCCATTAACTGGGGATTTCGCACTGACTTCACTGGGGAGGTTAATACCACATCCTCAAAGGGAAAACCAATATACATTCTTCACTAGAGAAACCGGAGACATGCGTTCTTCAAGAGTAGTTATTATACCTACTTCTCTGGGCAGAAAGAACCTTTATTAAACAAACAAAAATCTTTACTGGAGGAATCTGGGATTGAATCTTCATATCATGCAAACTTGGAAAATAGGAGAAATGAATCACAACTTGACCGGGGACATTGGAGTCATAAACCCAATACAGCGAGAACATCATGAGAAAAACTTCCCCGAGAAACAAAACTTCTCAAAACAACTTGAGTCTGTCCATTCCTGGGATCACCACTTTTGTTTTCCTATTGCGTCATAAATTTTAAAGTAACAGTAAATTGTAATTTCTTTTTGAAAATAAGTTTTGTTATTTAATCTTTTTGCTTTGAAAGTTATTATCAATAATAAATGGATCCTTTGCAAGCTAAATAAAATAAAAACTACAAGGAATTGGGTAAAATCTCAAATTTCATTAATAGAATGGTAGTCTGCGAATGGAGAGATTCCATGGATGAATACAAAGTTCAGAAAATGGTAATATATAACAGAAAAGATACATTGAGATACAATGACCACTATCCCCTCGAACAACTTTTGAAATCCTGAGCAGCAGGTTCTGTTGAAGTATGATGATGATCCAAGAAGATTGTTGCTCCAACAATCAAGTCTTGTATGATGTAGTTACTTGCCAAAAAAGCCCCTAACTTTCGCCTAAGCTTCCCTTGCGGGTTTTCAACTTAGCGGGAAATTTATTCTGTTTATGTCTCTAATTTTTGCCTAGATCGCCCTTTCGGGTTTTCGGCCTACCGAGACACTCTCTTTTTCCTAAGTCGCCCTTTCGGGTTTTCAACTTAGTGAGTTGTTCTTTTATTTCTTTAGGCGAAGGCTTTCTTGACAACATAGAGCCCTTCAAAATTGGGAGTCCACTTTCCCCTAGAATCAGTGTTGAAAGACACGATCTTCCTGAGCATGAGGTCGCCTTGTCTGAATTCACGAGGTTTGACCTTCTTATCCAAAGTTTCTTCATTCTCTTCTGATATAATTGTCCATGATACAAAGCTATCATTCTCTTTTCTTTGATCAAATTCAATTGGTCAAACCTGTTCTGGACCCATTCAGCCTCTGACAACTTAGTTTCCATTATCACACGCAAAGAGGGGATCTCAACCTCGACTGGGAGTACAACTTCCATTCCATACACAAGGGAAAACGGGGTTTCTCTTGTTGAGGTGCGGACAAATGTACGATATCCATGCAAAGAAAAAGGGAGCATTTCATACTAATCCTTATAAGTAACAACCATCTTCTAGATGATTTTCTAGATATTCTTATTAGCAGCTTCAATATCCCCATTCATCTTTGGCCTGTACGGAGAGGAATTATGATGGATAATCTTGAACTCTTCACACAGTTCTGTCATCATTTTATTGTTCAGATTCGAGCCATTATCGATGATGATTCTGCTCGGCACACCATACTGACATATAAGATTATTCTTAATGAAGCGCACAACCACATTCTTAGTGACATTAGCATATGAAGCAACCTCCACCCACTTGGTGAAGTAATCAATTGCTACCAAGATTAAATAGGGTCCATTCGAAGCTTTGGGTTCTACCATCCCAATAAGGTCAATACCCCACATTGAGAAAGGCCACGGGGAGGAAATCACATTGAGAAGTGTCAAAGGCACATGGATCTTATCTGCATAAACCTAGCATTTATGACACTTCTTTGCAAATTTTTAACAATCAGATTCCATTGTCAGCCAATAGTAACCTGCCCTTAGCATCTTTTTAGCCATCGAATGTCCATTGGCATGAGTTCCAAATAAACCTTTATGATTGTCATGCATCAGCATGTCTGCTTCGTGTCTATCCTCGCATCTGAGCAAGACGAGGTCATAATTTCTCTTATACAACACATTTTCACTGAGGAAGAAACTGCCTAGCAATCTTCTCGATGTCTTTCTATCTTTCTTTGAAGCACCAATCGGGTATTCTTGAGTCTGGAGAAAATTCTTGATATCATGATACCAAGGCTTCTCATCTGCTACCTCCTCTGTTGTAAACACATGAGCGGGCCTATCCAGTCACTGAACTATAATTAGAGGAATATCATTCCAAGTATTTACTTGATACATGGAAGGCAGAGTTGCCAGAGCGTCCTCCATTTGATTTCCATCTCTTGTAATATGATGGAATTCAACTTTATTAAATAATGGTAACAACCTTCTAGCATAATCTTTGTAAGGGATCAAGCCGGGGTGACGAGTATCCCATTCTTCTTTAATCTAATTTATTACCAAAGCTGGATCACTATACACATATAGAATTTTAATTATGAGATCAATAGCTTCCTCGAGACCTATGATGTAAGCCTCATATTCTTCCATATTATTAGTACAATCAAATGTCAACCATGCAGTAAAAGGAATATGTGATCCATGCGGAGTGATAATCACATCACCAATTCCTTTATGATAAGCATTTACAGCTCCATCAAATATCATACTCTAATGAGATTCGGGGTCAGGACCTTCCTTGGGCCATGGTTCATCATAATCTTTCACTTTCAGGAACATCACATCCTCATCGGGGAATTCATACTCCACAGACTGATGATCCTCCACTGGTTGGTGAGCAAGATAATCTGCTAACACACTACTTTTAATAGCTTTTTGAGTGCGGTATTCGATATCATATTCAGATAGCAACATCTTCCAGCGGGAAATTCACCCGGTAAGAGCAGGCTTTTTAAAAATGTACTTGATTGGATCCATTTTGGAGATCAACCAAGTAGTGTGATTCAACATATACTGCCGTAAACGTTTTGCTGCCCAGGCTAGAGGAAAACATGTCTTTTCCTGCATGGAATACCGCGACTCACAATCACTAAACTTCTTAATGATATAATAAATGGAATACTCTTTCTTCCTTGTTTCATCTTGTTGTCCCAGAATACAACCCATAGATTTAACACTATCAGATACATAATCAACGGTCTTCCTTCAACAGGAGGGAGCAAGATAAGAGGTTTAAGCAGCTATTCTTTAATACTTTCAAATGCCCTTTGGAAGTCATCCGTCCATACAAAACCTTGATATTTCTTTAACAACTTAAAGATCGGTTCACATGTTGGAGTCATGTGGGAAATGAATCTGGAAATATAATTCAAACGCCCGAGGAACCCTCTAACTTGTTTTTCAGTTCTCGGTGCTGGCATCTCTTGAATTTATTTGACTTTATCAGGGTCAACTTCAATTCCTTTCTGGATAACAATGAAACCCAACAATTTTCCTGATCGAACACCGAAGGTGCATTTATTTGGATTCAAGCAGAGACGATACTTCCTCAAACACTGAAACAACTTCAACAAATCTTCTACATGCCATTCTTCCTTATGGGATTTAGCAATCATATCATCAACATATACCTCGATTTCCTTGTGTATCAGATCATGGAATAGCATTGTCATAGCCCTCTGGTACGTTGCACCAACGTTCTTCAACCCGAAGCGCATCACTATGTAACAAAATGTTCCCCAGGGTGTGATGAACGTTGTTTTTTCCATGTCCTCTAGAGCCATTCTTATTTGATTAGAACCAAAAAATCCGTCCATGAACGAGAAAACTTTGAATTTTGTTGTTCTATCCACTAACATATCAATGTATGGCAATGGAAAATCATCTTCTGGACTAGCTTTATTTAGATCTCTGTAATCTACGCACATGCGAACTTTTCTATCTTTTTTCGTTACTGGGACAACATTGGCAATCCATTGAGGATACACTGACGTTACAAGAAAACCAACATTAATCTGCTTTAGAAACTCCTCTTTGATCTTCACTGCCATATATGGGTGAGTTCTTCTCAACTTCTGTTTGATTGACGAACACTCTGGTTTCAACGGTAAACGGTGCTCCACAATTTCTGTATCTAGACCAGGCATACCTTGGTAAGACCAAGAAAAAATATCCACATACTCTTTCAACAGCTCAATCAACCTGCTCTTCACATCAGGATATAGTGATGCTCCAATCTTGACTTCTTTCGGATCTTCTTCTGAACCCAAATTGATCACTTCTAATGGCTCTTTATATGGCTGAATGCTATTTCCTCGTGCTCAAGCAACCGTGAGACCTCTTCTGGAATCTCATCATAGTCTTCTTCTTCGGCCCCATACACAGGATATTCAAGGTTGGGAAAGGGTGCAGGGTCATTGTATTCAATGGGTTTTTTAATTAATCTTCACATATGATTTATGATTGCTTTTAGAAACTGACACATATAGCAAGTGATAATACAAATTGAATTTCAGTTATTATTTATTTTGAAGAGTTTTTTTTACCATTTTCCAAGAAAACGAAGAAAATAAAGACACAATTTGGGAAACAAAGACAACTTTTATTATTGATTTTAAAAGCCACAGCAAACAGAAAAGCCCTACAACATTAATATTTCCACCTTGGGCAGAGTGAAATCTTTTCAAAATGATTAACAAAACAAATTACTTTGAAACATGTATGCAAGAGGGAACATCAATGGTGATCCAATTCTGAACCCTAACTCCGTGCGTCACATAATTCGGCATTTCCTACTCTGCTTCATCTTCCATAATGGAATTAATCCCGTAAACAGTTGGATGAAGATAACCCCTGCTACCGAAGATGTGTTGATACTTTCCTGCAGCAGACTTCAGCTTCATGCTCTTACCTTTGTCATTTTTAAAAGAGAACCCCAAGCCAACTCTGTTCTTGTTTACAGGTGGATCCACAATTTGTCCCCATACCTTGCTATGACCCTTTCGCACAACTTGTTGCGCATCCTTAAGTGAAACCATGGAATTCTCATTTCCTCTTATGTTGTCAATGGATAAGGCTTGGAACTGGGTTCCAACAGCAGCTTCATCTGCCTCTGCAATGCTGAAAGAGGACAAATGAGATATCAATAATGCATTTTCCCCATTTATGATTACTACTTTTCCTTCACGTATAAATTTCAGTTTCTGGTTTAAAGTTGAAGTGACAGCCCCTGCCTCATGAATCCACGACCGTCCCAACAAACATCTATAAGTGGGAACAATGTCCATGACCTGGCAAGTTATCTGAAACAAATGTGGTCCTATATGAATAGGCAAGTCCACTTCACCAATAACAGATTTCCTTGATCCATCAAATGCTTTAACAATGATGCCACTTGGGTGCATAGGCGTTCCTTGATATTTCAACTTCATAAGAGTGTTCCTCGGTATAATGTTCAAAGCGGATCCATTATCAATCAGCACATTGGATAGTGAATCATTCTGGCAGTTCATAGAGACGTGGAGGACCAAGTTGTGATTCCTTCCTTCATCTGGCAATTCATCAACTCATAAACTCAAGTTATTATATGACTTAATGTTCCATATTACGCTGCTGAATTGGTCTATTGGCATATCACTCTCCACAAAAGCTTGGTCTAATACTCACATCAAGGATTCTCTATGAGCAGATGAGTTCATCAATAAAGCCAAGATAGATATTTTTGAATAAATCTGCAGTAGCTGATCTACAATTATGTAGTCGCTCATCTTGATTATCTTTAAAATATCATCCACTTCTTTCTCTAATGTAGCCCTACTAGTCTCACCCATATCCTTCTTGGGTTCAACCTTCTCAGCAATTTTCTTTCCAGCACTAACATCTCCTCGAACAACTGGTGCAAACACACGACCGCTGAGGGTCACCCTGCTATTTTCAGTGATACTTCCAACATTAAGCATTGGATGGATGGGAATTTCCACTTCATCCTCTAAGATTGTATCATTGTATTTGTAGGGCACAACCTTATCTGACTTGTAGGGAACGGGCCCCGACAAACTAATCACCAATGGGGTAACAGATGGCTTGCTATAATATTCAACTTCAAAATGGGAGGGTGCACCAAAACAAGGCACAATAACGTTTACTCCCTCTTCAACATAACCAGTCATCTCTGAAAAACAAATCTTCATCCGAGGAGAAGTACTCATCTGCAGAGGCATACTCTTCATCCTACTCTTCTTCAGTCAAACAAACCTCAATCATATCAACTTCATGGTAATCATCCATTTGACCTGTAACCTTGATAGTTCCATTATATAACAACAACTGAACACCTTTCTTCACGATTGAACATCCTCGGGAGTCCCGACAGCAAATTCGGCAAGACCCATATTGGTGTTCTACTTGATCAGCCATATGGCAGAAAGTAGCATGCAATTACACAAGGTCCTCATTCATATAATATACATCAAAAATTTTGAATTCTCCAGGACATCCTGAAATCATATTCACCTCCTCTTCATACTCTGCCCTAGGCCTAATTAAATGGATGAGGCCCTCATCCATCATCTCTTGTAAATCATCCTTTATCTTATCGCAACCCTGTATGTCTGTACTACAAATAGCATAACCGGAATGGCCATGCGTATAATAGCTAAATTCATAAAGTTCTGCATGCATTTTCATCAAATCTCTTCTAACTAGATTAATATAAAAAATCTGGAAGTCGCCTGGATATCCGGCCACCATATTCACAGCATTTACTCCTCCATGCTTGGGTAGAGGATTGTCTTTCACATTAGGGCCCACATCCTTGAAAGATAGAATACCATACTTAACCAATTTCTGCACCTCGGTCTTCAAAGAATAACAATTCTCAACATTATGACCTGGTGCTCCCTGATGAAAAGCACATGTTTGGTCTGCCTTGTAATACCAAGGCAATGGTGATGGTACAGCGGGAGGTGGTCGGGTCTGAACCAACTTTTTCTGAATCAATGTCGGTAGTAACTCTGTATAGCTCATAGGAATAGGGTCATAACTCTCCCTTCTCTGATTATACCCTTGATTCCCCTGCTGGGATGGTCTCTGATAAGCAACGGTAGTTGGAGCTACACCTACAATTGGATTAACTGAGGCGACTTACTGATGATGCTGAGAATTCCTTCTAGGAGTGTTAACCCTCCTCTCTTGCATGACAATGTTTGCATCCCCTTCCTTATTCTTGGTAAAACCATAAGATGGCTTCTTGACACCTCTAGATCCTTCACTTCTCGTTAAACGACCCTCTCTTATAGCCTCTTCTAAGCGGATAACCATTCCTACCATTTCAGTAAAGTCACTTGGCGCACTCGCTACCATCCTCTCGTAGTAGAAAGCACCCAGAGTTTTCAAGAAAATCTTAGTCATCTCCTTCTCTTCCATGGGAGGAATCACTTGGGCGGCTACCTCACGCCATCTCTGTGCATATTCTTTGAATGATTCCCTGTCTTTCTGAACCATGGCCCTGAGTTGATCACGGTCAGGCGCCATGTCCATGTTGTACTTGTATTGTTTGATGAACGCTTCTCCTAAGTCATTGAAAGTATGGATGTTGACACTGTCCAAACTCATATACCACTTCAGCGTAACACCGGTCAAACTATCCTGAAAAAAGTGAATTAGAAGACATTGATCATCAATATGGGTAGACATTCTCCTTACATACATCACCAGATGATCACGAGGGAAATTGTTTCCCTTGTACTTCTCAAACTCCAGGACCTTAAACTTAGCAGGTGTCTTAACATTAGGGACCAAGCATAATTCATTCACATTCTTCCCGAATAACTCTTTTCCCCTGAGGGCCTTCATCTCCCTCTGCATCTTGTCAAACTGCTCTTCAAAATCATCCATTATGTCATAAAGACCCAAGTCTCCAATCGGTGGAGGGAAAGGACGACACACATCATCGTTAACAAATAGAACCATATTCACCGAAGGAGGTGCAACAGGAGTAGAATGCACCACATGAAGTGCCAGAGTAATAATAGTATGAACAATTGGAGTATCTTGAGGACCAAGGTTGAAACTTTCAGGCGCAAAATTCTCTGGCATTCCCCAAGGGTAACCTCGAGGCATGCAATTTTGAACAACAACTGGAGTAGCAGATACATGAATAGCCAGAGCTTCAGTAGTAACCCTTATTGGCTGAGGTTGAACACTCGGTTGTAGATTCTGAGCAGCCACCAGAGATGATCAGTAAGATTGGCCATGCCAGCCTTCAAAGCAGAAACCTCCTCGCGCAGCTCACGACTCTCTTGTTCTAAGTTGTCCATCTTCTTTCTAAAATTAGCCCGAGTGTTGTAGTGATGAGTCAGCTTGCTGAATGAAGTAAAGAAGCTTCGTAAGACACCTGGATATGCATAATAAATGCAAGAAATATGTGCAACATGATGCATGATGTGCAATGCTCATGTTTTTATTTCATTATTTAATATTTCAAGGGATTTAAAATTTAGGAACATATTGCAAATATCAAAGTAATAATGCATTTGAGAATACTGGAATTTTTTTTATTATAATAAATTCGAAATGGGTTACAAGTTTTAATGATCCCAAGTACAAGATGAAAATAAAATCTAAAATCCTAAGAAGTAAAACTTGATGGAGATCACTCTACACGCTGACGCTTCCCTGTGAGCCTGGCAATCTGAGCCTTCAACCTCTGGTTTTCTTCCGTATATCTGGTGGCAACCTCCTTCCAATCACCTGAATTAGGGAGTGAGCAAATAGAATCTGACCGAGGCTTAGGAGAAAATAAATCCCCTTTCCTCTCCTTAGTCTCTACAGCTCGTCTCTCAAGGATCTCAATTAAGTCATTTTCCTGTTGGATCCTGACCAAAGCAAGCTACAACTCTTCTAGATCATCTAATAAGGGAGGAGTGGTCTTCACAAACAAATCAGGCATAGGTGTTTCCCAGGAATACGACATATTCAACTGAATGGCTCTCGTCTGGACCCACTGCGGATATGGCTCCAAGGAAACAACACCCCTAGGTCCTAAATCCTTCCTACTCTTCTTATGAATGTGACGCCAGGCCTTCACAATCTTCTCCCTAGCTTCCATATGGTCTTTTCCCTCCTTTAGAAAGAAACTACTAAAATGAATACTATTTGGTTTATCGCTTATCGGATAACCAAGCTGTCATCGTGCAAGAACAGGGCTATAGTCAATTCTTCCCTTTGTACCAAGAAGAGGTACATTAGGGAAACTACCACAACTGTCAATAATCTCTATATCCTGGTAAGCTCGATGATACCAACCAATATCCGAGTGAGTAAGTGACATGATCTTAGGAGCCCAACGAAGTTCCTTCTTGACATCCCAAAAAGCATCAGACTGAGGCATATGAGAGATAAACCACCGGTACAACAGAGGCGTGTAATAGATAATCATCCCCCCATGGTAAGAATTCCGAAGATGAATAGAGTAATAAGCATCACCCAACAATGTAGGAACTGGGTTTCCGATCATGAAGATCCTGATAGCATTAATGTCAACAAACTTGTCCATATTGGGAAATAAGAACAACCCGTAAGCAAGTAGAGCAAAGATAGCCTCAAAAGCAATTGTTCTCTTCATCATGGAAAAGTAGCAAGATTTCTCCAATAAGAACTGAGCTGGTAATCCTCTAATCCCTCCTTTAGTAGTCATATGGGCTTCAACCTCAAACTTCCCCAGATGGATCAAAGCATCAATCTCATGTGATTTTGGCTCATCCTCCAATCCAGTAAAAGGAACATGATCGGTAATAGGTAAATCCAATAGATAAGAATACTCCTCTAGTGCAGGCATCAGCTGATAGTCGGGAAAAGTAAAGCAATGATACATTGGATCATAGAACTGGACCAAGGTCGAGAGAATACCCTCCTTCATCTTCAGCTTCATGAGAGGAATGATGGGTCCATAGTTCTTCCGAAAATCTGTAGAACACTTAATCTCGGGAATTAGACTGATCAACTCATCTATCTTAGGATCCTAGAAATTGTACTTCCTGGTCTTTCTTTTTCCAGAATCCATGGTTAAAAAGTACCTGAGATATTCACAATTGGTCAACTTTTAAATCCCTTGAAATAAGATTTCTTCAAAAGATGCTTATGAGTGAATGGATGCATGATGCAACAATCACACATAAGATCACACATATAGGGTTCATAGGTTTAACGTCATGAGCATGAGGTCGAAGGTACTACCCATAAGGTATGGTCTAAAAGTTATCACCTTTCGAACAAGGTTCTAGAGGTACCCAGAGTCTACATCCTTCCTTCGGATATTACCAACTTCCCGATTAACTCGGTAATTAGTAATATTCTCAAGAAAGACTCGTCTGACCGTAGCATCGCATGACAACTATTTCCGAATTACTCCGTCACAGCTTCCGCATTACACCTAAAGGCCAAGATAGGTTTGGTATTCTACGGTCCTCCGCTTCTGCAGGTTCCCAGGTCGAAAGCAATAAGTCTTCCTGATTACTCAGTAAATGACACTACAGTCAAATGGGCCTCCATTGAGTGGGGGATCTCATGCCTCCTTTTTTGGGATTACTCCCTCAAAGTTAACATGACTATACTGACCGTCCTATCTTAAAGTTTTCCCAAGTCTGGGTATAGGACTTATGAGTAATCATCAAGCACCCTGAAAACCAAGAAAATCCAGAAAAACATATATTCAACATATAACACATAAATAACAATAGCATATACATAGATATAAACGAATATAGGCTCAACCCACTTAGGGATGGACCAGAAAAAGGTCAATATTTCCCCAGTGAAGTCGCCATTTTTCTGTAGCGGTAGAAATATTTAAGACTAAGCCATGGGATTGACTAGACTTATACAAATCAAAATAGAAATCGCCACCACGCTTTATTGTTTCCAAAGGAATGGGAAAAGAGCGAGTAACGCAAAAAAAAAGGGGGGAAAGATTCAAGGTAAGGGGGTTGGTTATGTAAAGGGAAGGTATTAACACCCTAAACATCTACGGTACTCCGCAGGAACCTCTTTGTAAAATCTGTAATTTTTGGCTATGAAATGTTGTATGTAAAATAAAGGGTAGAGGTGAGAAAAGAAGTATTTTTTTATGATTTTTGCACCCCACGCGGTTGCGAACCTTTAGTGCCTACGTACCACCTTTCGTGCAATAGGGGATCAGGGTACACGTAGTTCCTCTTTTAAAAATTTTAAAACACAAGTGTGTCGGTTAATTTTATGAGATAAGACATCATCGTCATTGTCCGTGTGGAAAACATACTTACTACCCATAATTATGAGAAAGGAGAATTTGCATCATCTCAAAGTGGAGGATATGGCTTGGATTTTAAAATCAACAATGCCTCACTCAACACCCAAGTGGAAAATATCTCACTTCACTACATATTGTAGAAGTATAGTTGTTTGCATCACTACAAGGATTGACAAGAGTCTAATCTTTTGAGAAAAAGTTTTAAAATAAAAGCCAAAGTGGCAAAATGGTTTGAAATGAGATTGATTGACTTTTAGTCTTCTAAAAAAAAATGTCAAGGTATTATTAAGTTGATTGAAGTTTATTTATGAAAAAGTTTTGAAAATGCATGGACATAAGTCCAAGTTTATTATGAAAGTGGTTCAAGTTTTTAAAAGAAACAAGAAGATTTTTCAAATGTAGGGAGAAGATTTTTGAAATTAAAGAAGATGAGAGGAGATGAAGGGACTATCCTAAAGCATAAGGTAAAAGATAAGGAGAAGAACCATATAACCAACAAGAAGCCAATACTTGACATTAGGGGTGCGAAAGAATATACAAACCACATTTGAATTAAAATTTAATCAAAATATTATTGAAATCATTCATCCATTTTTATGGAGTTAAACTCAACACCTTGGATCCAATGATGTTAATAAAGTTCATGATAAAAAATTCAACCCAAGATTAGCCAGAAAATAATCACAAAATAATATTGCATTTTAATATATACAAAAAAAGGTTTTAGAAATATTTAAAATAGAAATAAGGTATAAAAATATCAACTATGTTCAAATTAATCAAGAAATAAAAAGTAAGACCATAGAAAAATCAGAAATGGACTCAAATATTTTTATAAATTTTTTGGTAACATTTAAAGTCAGAAACTATTTTTAAAATTAAAAGAAATGAGTAAAATAAACCAAAAATGATAAAAAATACCAACTTCAGAAATAAAAATAAGTGAGGTCACCAATATTTGTCACAATATCATTAGATCATTCCATATTTTTTTCAGAATTTAAAAATGCATAAAAGTATTTTTAAACATTTAAAACAAATCAAATAAAGTTAAAATTTATAAAAAAATAACAAAACACAAAATAAAATTGTGAAAAAATAAAAATCAGAAAGAGAAAAATCAAAAATATTTTTCATAATTTTTTCAGATTTTTTCGACTAAAAATGTATTTTCTATGATTTTTTTGAAATTTAAAACAATTAAATATAAAAATCAGAAAAGAAAAAAAATATGGGCCATCTGATCAATGTCAAAGCGCGTTAGTAAACAGATCAAGTGGACCTGGAGCGCTGTGCATGTCATTGGTTGGAAGATGACACGTTGGTCATCTTCAACCTCCAAACAACGTGAATTGCCAGTCTCTCTGTAAAATCAGAAGCTCAGACCTATGTCATTCGCTTTGTCTCTTCAAGACAAAGACAACCGCGCCTTCGCAACAAATTTATATAAACTATAGCTCAAGAAAATTTGATGGAAAGTTTTGAAAAGGGATTTGAAATTTCATGGTCAAAACAAGTTTCCAGATGAAAGTAAGTGTTGCGACTAGAACTAGGGCAATGAGAGCATCACAATGATATCAAAGTTTTAAAGAATTGGTGAAGGAATTTGCCTATTGAAGTTGAGTTGCAGAGCTCTAAAACTGGACTTCTATGGAGCAATCTAAGGCACGATTCTTGAATGTAATTATATGGTTAGCTTCAGGGAAGATCAATGAAGGTGATTTGATGGAAAAATTAGATTGAAAAAGGCTTGAAAGCATATTTTGAAGTAGCAGAATTTTGAGTTATGGAATAAGTTTGGCAGGGTGATTCTGGATATCTAAGCTTGAGTAAATGAATAGGGGACGACCCTCTATTTATAATGAATCAAATGGAATGTCCAAGCGTGTGTGTGATACGGTGAGAGAACTGACTTGAGGTTTTGCGTTTGTGTTCGCAAATGTTTCGGTTTAGCAAGAGTCGCCATCGACTTTCATTTTATCCAAAAGGAAAGGTAAAAAAGCAGAGGAAAGACCTTTGAGATGTTTTCTTGAGTTAGGGGGGTAGATTATGAAAAGGGAAGGTGTTAGAACACTTTTCATCCATGGTTTTCCATGGGCTCTTAGTTACTTGTTTAGATCACTTGCTTTGCTTTTCCAATTGTTTGAAATGGTGCTTTGTGTTGTTTTGAAAGTATTTTGAAAAGAGGCGATTGTTTAGGTAATCTTTGTAATGATTCTTGTTTGTAAGAATGTATAAAAAGATGTTTGTCTTTTGAAAAATGTTTCAATGTTTTGAAATTTGTTTAGAAATTGTTTTGAAATGTGTTGTGTGTTTGTTTGAAAATATCAAGGATAGTTTGAAAGAGATCAAGTAACTAGGAGCTATCTACCCTACTCAAATGTCTTTCCTACACATTTTTATTCCTTTGACATTGTTGTTTTACCATTGCATTGGTAAACAACCCTATCTTTGGATGTTAAACGGGATGGGCGTGGGTCATCGTATGATCATGATAGCAATAGTGCCAAGTATCTTAGCAAGTTTTAGGGACCAAGATCATCTTTGTTTAGGCAACCAAGATAGTGTCATCGAGGGACTATGATCTTTTGTTTTGTATTGTTTTTCCAAGATACCTAGCATGCATACCATGGCCATGTTTAAGGAAACAAAGTGGATGAAACCCTAGGGGTGTTGTGTGCAATGTGTTTTCATTTTTCATGCATTTTAGTCTTGTATTTAGGTCATGCTATTTGTTTTGATTTTTGGTCTTTCCATACAAACCCTAATTTACTAAACATACATATAATGTGATAAATTGCGTAAAGTAAATCTAAACTATTACAACAAGTATTATGGGAGGGGGGATACAAGTTCTGAATGGGGAATATTACTCAAAATAAAACACTAGTTTACTATTACAACCCAATTGAATTTATTGTACAAATAAATAAATAAACAAGTAATTAAATGTGCATTAAAATGTAAATATGCAAAAAATGTTTTTGTATTTATTTTATGTATGTAAAAATAAATTTATTTAAGTCTTAGAAATAAGAAAAATAAATGACTATTTTTGAAAGGGTGAAAACCCTAATTTTTGATTAAAATAAAAATGTAGGTTTTCTAATATTCTTGTCCATTTTTGTTTAAGAAAAATAATAATAATATTATGTATAAATATTACAAAAATAAATTATGTATGAAAAATAAATATTTAATGTATATAAAATATAAAATAAAAAAATATTAACTAATTTTATTATTTACAAATTTATTTAGGAAAAATAAAGTATATTAACCTAATAACTTATTTTTATGCCAAAAAATAATAAATAAATAAAATAAAAATGCAAAAAAATTAAGAAATATTTTTATGATTTTATAATGTTCATAAAATAAATAAATGCGAGTCAAAATAAAATATATGCAAAAAATATAAAAAAATAAGAGAAAATGCAAAGGGGGGTGCAGAAGGAAAAATGGGGGGTGCAAAAAGTAGCAGGCCCAAGCGCCAGGCCCAAGCCAACTTCATCCCTGTCCTCTGTACACCTCATGCGCGCGTTTTTGAGCCAAACCTGTATCTCTTGCGTACGTGCATAAAAACAAAATCTTGCAACATGAAACTTGTAGCATGTTAACTTACGATTCTAATGATATAAAAAGCATGACCTAACTCTCAAAGATTAAGGAGAATTTTATCACCCCTAATTTCTGACCTAAAATTTTCATGAACTTCAAACTTCAAATTCTCACTACTCAGTTAATATAAATAAAAACTATGCATATGTACAGCTCAATCATGTTAAGGACTACATTTTTGCTTCATAAACCTAAGCTTAAGGATGCCTAAATAGAGAGATAGAAACTTGACAAATACCTTGTTCAGTTGAGTTTGGATATGGCAATGTGGGAACTTTGAGTGAGGCCTGAAGTTCTTGTGAGCTTCCTTGAAGTTCTCTCAAGCTTCTCCAATGCTCAGCTTGCCTTGTAGATGCCTGAATCTCCCTATAGAAGTCAACCTGCAAACTCAACAAGTGAAAATGGTGAAGCTTGAAACAGGGGTTACAGTTCCTGGACAAAGGCCTGGATAGTTTAGGTAGGAGGCATGGAATGTGTTTGAAGGGTTGAAATGCAAAACGCACGAGCCAATTTCAAAATGGCTTGAGTTCTGTAGATGATGCCCTGTTTCGGAAAAAAAAGGGGATTTTGGTGTTTTAGAAGTTATGAATTCGTGTCTTAGGCTTGTTACAATGTTCTGAGGTTGTTTGAAATGATACAAAGCCTTGTTTTTATCAGATGGAAGAGTTCACTTGACTTTTGCATGTTTCTTGCTTTTGAAGAAAAGTTGAAATGACAATGCCCAAAAGCTTGTACTTACTAGTTCCTTAGCTGATAAGAGTTGGTAAACATTCCTGATAACTGTGGATCTTGTTTGCAAAAATAGATTAGGCCCATGGCTCAAGAAATGCAAAGTTGTGAAAGCAAGCTTTATGAAAATGGTATTGTACACTTTATACCATAAATGGAATAATTCAATGTACAATACTCCAAAGATCAGAACAAGACCATTATCCAATGTGTTTGCATTCAATTATGGAGTGTATAAGGGATTAATACATGTAAAACCAAGTACAAGCATGTTTGAAACTAATTTGCAACTTGTACCAATGTGAAAAATGCCTTGCACAAAAGTGATATATTGTCATTTTCATTTCTTCGATTCTCCCTAACCACAAATGATCTTGGAGAGTTTTTGGATATTTTGGAAAGCTTTTAACATGCTATACAATCCATATTTGAAATGAATTTTAATATTCCTCTTGGAACTAGGTGAAAAGTTGCCATGAAGTTAGGTCAAAAATCTGCCTAAACTAGGGCAAAATTTCACTAAGTTAAAAAGTTTATGGACCCTTATTCACAAAATCATAACTTGAGATCCAAGCATATTTTGGAAATACTTTGTGAATCAAAGTTGTAGATTTTATGGAGGATTACAACTTTCATGTTGGAAGTTTTATTTGAATCCAATTGCATAATGGTGAAAAAGTTGTGGAAAGTTGGGAAAAAATAAGAAATTTCCATAACTTAGAAAAATTCTAAGTTATGAAAAATTTCAAATTAAAACCCTAATTTTCAATTTTAGGTTTCTTGATCAACAAGTTTCACATTTTGACATTTCTTTATGAATTATGACCCTTGGCACTTGATTTTGACCAAAAAGTCAAAGTTTGACTTTTCAGTGTACAATTGATTTTTGATTAGTTGACTGGAAAATTCATTTGTCAATCCTATGCATTTGAGATCTTTTGAATTATGTGATTATGTCAAGATGATGCCATTGAGTCCTTGAAATCATGCTTGAACCCAATTGTTCATTGGCTAGGTTAAAAATCAGAAAATGCCCTTTCTCAATCAAAACCCTAATTTTAACCATTTTGCCCTTTTGATGATTTGATCAAATTTCTTGAGGAGTTGCGATCCAAACATAATCAAATGGTACATAGGAGCCTATAATGTTGTTGTGGATAAAAAATTATGAGGTTTGACTGTAAATTGGCCATGGTTGACTTTTTCCCCAATACAGCTGATTTTTAGGTCAACTGTCTAATTGACTGGGCAAAAAAGTGATTCAAGGCTTGAAACTTGGTATGAGAAATCTTAGAGGTCCAACATGAAGTATGAAAGTCACACGAGGCATTGGAAGTCCAAAAATCCCTGTGCAAACTCTAACCCTAATTTCAGGTTATCAGTGCAAGGAGAGGTCTTGAGTTGAGAAAACCCTAATCTGGTCTTGAGTGCAAGAAGTCCTGTGAGGAGAATCTTGGTAAAATGAGAGGGAAAATTTTGGGGTACAACAGATTCCCCTGTTCAATCTTCTTGAACCTGAAGAGTTAGATTGGCGAGTTTTCCGTTCATGACTCGAAGGTAAAAGATGATTGGACACTAGAGTGCCCGTAAATTTGCACTCGTCAAATTGTAGTTGAGGGAATAGGCTTAAAGATGCCATTTGGAGATATGATAGAATCTTGTCGGAGATGGGCTTGGATGCGATCCAAGAATGTTTGTTGAACTGCATGTTGTAAGTCAAAAGAAAGAGTATCAGGATGGTGTCCGTATCTGGAACGTATCTGAACTGTATCTGGAGATTGAATCTGTATGAGCAATGGAATGGCGTCCGTGTCTGGAGCATATCTGAGTTGTAACTATACTTGAATCTGAATGAATAACATAATGACTTCCGTGTCTGGAGTGTATCTGTATTGTATCTGAATATGAAATTTGAATAAGCGACAAAATGGCATCCTTGTCTGGAGCGTCTCTGGGCTGGGGAAAAAGTCAGAATAAGTGACAGAATGGCAACCGCGTCTGGGGTGTATCTGTACTGGAATCTGAATGTTGAAGTCTGAATGAGTATCAGAATGGCTTCCATTTCTAGAGCGTATCGGAACTATATCTTGACCTTGAATTCGGAATGAGTAATAAAATGACTTCCGTGTCTAGAGTGTATATTTACTGTATCTGAAGTTGAAATCTGAATGAGTAACCGAATGACTTCCGTGTCTGGAGTGTATCCGTACTATATCTTTGAATAAGATATCTGAATGAGTAACAAAATGACTTTCGTGTCTGGAGTGTATCCGTACTATATCTGAAATCTTTGAATATTTGTTAAAGATAGCTGTTAATCTTATCCTAAAAAGGGTAAAATGTTAGCTGAAACACAAAGTTATGTTGCATGAAATGTATGATGCAATAAATGTGTTTTATCAATGTTTATGATATATGAGTGTAATGTATGCGCATGTAAGCTGATTCGCTATATTGCTGAGGAAACTAAATCCTTGACAGCCGGGGATAACAAAACCCTTGACTGCTGCCGGGGAAGATAAATCCTTGATTGCTAAGGATGAGAAATCCTTTGACTGCTGGGGATTAAGAAAAATCATGACTTCTCTGGGGATGTATGGATCCTTCCTGTCCTTGAAGTTGGAGGATGATAAACATTTTGTTGTGAGAATAATGCCAAGTGTTTCTTGAGAAACATGCTTGGGGAATCCCGATAACTTTGATGACTATGGTTGGGGCTTACACAATGGGAATCCTTACTCGGCTGGGGAATAGGGAAAACTCTGATAGTTTCTGCGGGGAACTAAGAATGAGAATCTTTATTCTATTGAGGAGTAATGAAAACTTTGGCGATGTCACTGGGGAATGATAAAGACTCTGTGGGGAAGAAGTTTATCATGTTGGGGAGTAGTTATACTCTGTGAGGAGTATCTATCCTACTGGGGAGATCAGGAGTTTGGGTTGTATGCCAATCTACTAGGGAATTATCCAAAATTGTCGTCTGGTTAGCTGTCAGGCTTCAAAGCAACTTGCTGGGAAATTATTAGGTCTTAAGATAACTCGCAGGGGAATTTGAAGAAACTGGAGGATTTCCACTTGGGTTTAAAGGTTGAAGTTTCAGCTCAGCTGGGGAAGAAAGTTTTATATCCGATGGGGATTGGGAGTTTGAAATTTTAACTCTGATGGGGATTTTGAAATTTAGCTCCGCCGGGGATCTAGATGATGTACTGTAGGGATTGCCCCTGGAATAGCCTAAAGACGTTTTCCTATACTTTCAACCTGTCAGTAATTAATCCTTTCCAAATCGTTTATTTGTAAACAGTGATTATATTCAAATGTATATGCTCATTAATAAATCATTGGACGTTTTCAAATAAAACACAAGTGTAAAAAGGAAAAGACAAATAGTTTTCTGCACTTTGAATTATCTTTGTATTAACTTTGTGTAAGTATTTTGTACAAAGGAGACAGACATCTTAGTAAGAGAACATTGTCATAAAAATGAGAAAATTTTATACAAAGAAAGATGACTATGTGTAAAAATTCCATGGGGTTCCCATTCTGTTATAGCCTTCGTAACTCTGGATATCTTGTCCATTCGTTGCTTCGTCCGAAGTTGATTGAGTTGATCCGAAACCCGGAGCTTTTCTGTGAAGAGATTGTCCTTAAAGTGATCCAACGAGACATAGTCATACGCTTTAATTCCCTAACTTTTTCCTGGACCGCCCTTTCGGGTTTTCGATCCACCGGGAAACCCTTTTTTTCCCAAGTCTCCCTTTCGAGTTTTCAACTTGCCGGGTGTACAGATTTTTTTGTTTATCCCTAACTTTTGCCTGAACCGCCCTTTCGGGTTTTCGATTCACCGAGATGCCCTTTTTTTGCCTAGGTATGTCAATCTAGCGGGTCATTTATGCGTAGTATCTTTTGACTACGTATGCTTTCGCAGGGTGCGGCAGGTCATCACCGTCCATGATGGTTAAGATCATGGCTCCACCAGAAAAGATATTCTTTATCACAAATGGTCCTTCGTAGGTAGGAGACCATTTTCCCCTGGGATCACTTTGTGGCAAGATGATGCGCTTTACCACAAGATCTCCAACTTGATATACTTGTCGTCTGACTTTCTTGTTGAAAGCCTTGATCATCCGTTTTTGATACGTCTGACCATGACAAACAGCAGTAAGTCGCTTTTTATCAATCAAGTTTAGCTGATCAAGTCGGGTCTGAATCCAATCGTCTTCACTCAAACCAGCATCTTTCATGATTCTCAAGGAGGGAATCTGAACCTCGATAGGTAAAACAACTTCCATGCCATATACTAAGGAATAGGGTGTTTCCCCAGTTGATGTGTGTGTCGTGGTACGGTAACCGTGAAGAGAAAACGGTAACATTTCATGCTAGTCCTTGTAGGTGACTGTCATCTTTTGTATGATCTTCTTGATATTTTTGTTCGCAGCTTCGACAACACTGTTCATCTTTTGTCGATAGGGAGATAAATTATGATGTTGAATCTGGAACTGCTCGCACAAGGCGGTGATCATAGTGTTGTTAAGGTTTGTACGGTTGTCAGTGATGATCCTTTCGGGGATGCCGTACTGGTAAATGAGGTTCTGCTTGATGAAGCGGGCAACAACATTCTTTGTGACGGATGCGAAGGAAGCTGCTTCGACCCACTTGGTGAAGTAGTCAATGGCCACCAAAATGAAACGGTGTCCATTGGATGTTGTAGGCTTGATCTCTCCAATCATGTCGGTTCCCCATATAGCGAATGGCCAAGGAGCTGTTAAGACATTGAGAGGAACTGGAGGTATATGTACCTTATCCGCATATATTTGACATTTGTGACCAGTCCTAGAATGTTGATGGCAGCCAGTTTCCATGGTAGACCAGTAATTGCCTGCCCGTAGGATCTTCTTATCCATCGTATGCCCGCTAGAGTGAGTACCAAAGGTACCATTGTGCAGTTCAGCCATGATATGTTCACACAGCGGAGAAGAATGCAATCATGATTGTGCTTGTACAGGATACCATTGCTCAGGAAGAACTTGGAAGAGAATCTACTCAATAACTTTTTGTCGTTGACTGAAGCTCCTTCAAGATATTCTTGAGCCTCGAGATACCTCTTGACTTCATGAAACCAAGGTCGGTCCACTACTTCTTCGGTATTAATCCCGTGACAATGTGCAGGTTCGTCCATCCGCTCAATGGTGATTTGGGGAGCCTCATTATCCCAATTAAGTTTAAACATGGATGACATTGTAGCTAGAGCATCTGCTAGCTGGTTCTCTTCTCGCGGGAAGTGCTCGAAGGTAATCTGCTCGAAATGTGGTAACAATGTCAAGACATGTCCTTTGTAAGGGATGAGGTTTGAATGCTTAGTATCCCACTCTCCTTTGATCTGACTGATGACCAAAGCTGAGTCCCCAAACACGATCAAAGATTTGACTCCCAAGTCTATGGTGGCCTTAAGTCCAAAGATGCAAGCTTCATACTCTGCCATGTTGTTCGTTCAGTTGAAGCAATGTCTGGCTGTGAAAGGTGTATGGCAACCTTCTAGGGAGATGAGTACCATGCCGATACCGTTGTCAAGTGCATTGGAGGCCCCATCAAAGTACAGGGTCCATCGGGATCCTTGTTCAGGTCCGTCATATGGTCTGATCTCTTCAATGTTGTCCATTGTCATGATGTCCTCGTCAGGAAAGTCGAACCTCATGGATTGGTAATCTTTAACAGCTTGATGGGCCAGATGATCGGCTAGCACACTTCCCTTTATAGATTTTTGGGTCTTGTACTGTATATCGTATTCCGTTAGGATCATCTGCCATCTAGCTATTCTTCTAGATAGAGTAGGCTTCTCAAAGATGTACTTGATCGGATCCATCTTAGAGATCAGCAAAGTGGTATGAGTCAACATGTACTGCCTTAGCCGGCGAGCAGCCCATACCAAAGTGCAGCAAGTTTTCTCGAGCAGTGAGTATCGGGTCTCACATTCGGTAAACTTTTTACTAAGGTAATAAATGGCAGCTCTTTTCGGCCAGACTTGTAATATTGGCCCAGTACGCACCCCATTGAATTCTCTAGGACGGTCAGATACATGATTAGCGGTCTTCCCACGACGGGTGGCATCAAGATAGGAGGTTCTAGAAAATACTCCTTGATTTTATCGAAAGCAATTTGACAGTCATCATTCCATTTAACTACCTGATCTTTCTTCAACAGCTTGAAGATTGGTTCACAGGTAGATGTTAGGTGAGAAATGAACCTTGAAATGTAGTTTAGGCGTCCCAAGAAACCACTAACCTCCTTATCAGTGCGAGGAGCAGGCATTTCTTGTATAGCTTTGACTTTAGCAGGATCAACCTTGATGCCTTTGTTGCTGATAATGAAACCTAGAAGTTTATCGGACCGGACTCCCAATGTACACTTGTTAGGGTTTAACCTTAGTTTGTACTCCTTCAATATGACAAACAGCTTTTGCAAGTGGTCGATGTATTCTTCTTCCGTTTGTGATCAGGCTATCATGTCATCTACGTAGACCTCTATCTCATGATGTATCATATCATGAAACAAAGCTACCATGGCGCGTTGATAGGTTGCCCCGACATTCTTCAGTCTGAATGGCATCACTTTGTAGTAGAACGTACCCCACTGTGTAACAAAAGTAGTTTTCTCCATGTCCTCGGGTGCCATTTTGATCTGGTTATAGCCTGAGAATTTGTCCATGAAAGAAAATACTTTGTGCTGAGATGTACTGTCAACTAGGATGTCAATGTGTGGTAATGGAAAATCATCTTTAGGGCTAGCCCTATTTAAATCTCTATAATCCACTCACATTCTCACTTTTTCGTCCTTCTTAGGCACGAGCACAATGTTAGCAACCCATTGTGGATAGTAAGTAACAATAAGAAATCCAGCATTGAACTGCTTCATAACTTCGGCTTTGATCTTTTCTGACATGTCGGGCCTCATGCGGCGGACTTTTTGTTTGACTGGTGGACAGTCTTCTCTTGTGGGCAGACGGTGAACCACAATATCTGTATCGAGTCCCGGTATATCTTTGTAAGACCAGGCAAAGATCTCAACATATTCATGTAACAGCTGAATTAAACGCTCTTTGACACTTGGCTCTAGGTTGGAACCCACTATGAATTCTTTTCTGTCCTCCTCAGTACCCAAGTTGATTGTCTCTAATATCTCCTCATGAGGTAGAATAGCCCTTTCTTCCTGTTGTAGCAGTCTAGCCAATTCTCTCGGCACCTCACAATCTTCCTCACCTTCGTATTCGGCATGGTAGACCAGATCTTCAGAGTCACTGAAGGCCATAGCAGAATTGTTACCCATGGAATCCGGAATGGAAGGGTATCTGCATTTGTGAGTGTTGGTGTGTGTAAGGGATAGCCACCTTTAAACAAATAAAATGTAAAAAGAAAGACAAATAACATAAAAGTTTATATGTGAAAACGTCCATGATTCATTAAAATGGCATATGGAGATGAAAAATCAAACCCTTACAAATGGACCTATGTGCCTCGGGTAAGGCACAAGGTTAAAAGTGTACGAATTGTTTGAGAATTATTACAAACCAACAGAAATGTTTGAAAGATAAATTACTGCGGTATGAAAGTAAACAGAACAAAGTCTTTTGCTTCCCAATTGCACAGTCCTCCGTCAACAGTTGGAAAAATCCAGTCTTCTAGGATGCTCTCCTCTTCACTATCCTCCAAAGCATTGACTCCATGATGGGTGATCTTCACTGGTGGCCCTCCAATACGAGCGCGGTGTACAGCCTTTAGAGCAGAAGAAGTGAACCCCAAGCCGGATTTATCTGATTTGTAAGGAATGTCTGGAAGTTTCCCCAAGATTGTGATTCCTCCTTCTTCAATCATAGCCTTTGCATCTTTGAAAGATGACATACGAGGCAGAGGTCTGGTAATCATGGGCACATAAGACATTGTCTTGGTTGCCGCAATCTCTTGAGCTACCTCTTCAAAATGCTGAAAAGGGGTTTCGATGAATTCACCATCCAATTCTACATAGCGGAAAGAATTTAGATGGCTTATCATGTATTCCTCTTCGCCGTGAACAGTTATGATTTTCCCTTGGATGGGGTACTTGAGCATTTAATGCAGAGTAGAAGTGACGACTCCAGCATTGTGAATCCATGGTCTTCCCAACAAGCAAGAATAGGAAGGACGGATGTCCATAACATAGAATGTGGAGTTGAAGGTTTCAGTTCCCACTTTAATCGGGATGTCCACCTCCCCTTGGACCATCCTTTCAGAATCATCAAAGTCTTTGACAATTATATTGCTGGGCTTCAAGATTAAACCTTCACAATCTAGTCTATCCAAGGCTTTCTTCGGCAAGACGTTCAGCGATGAACTAGTGTCTACCAGTACGTGTGCTAGAGTAGTCCCTCTGCATTCCATCGAGACATGCAAAGCGTCATTATGTTTTCTCCCTTTGGATGTTAAATCAGCATTGGAGAATCATATACCATTGTCAGCTGTCAAGCTAGCTACACATTCCTGGAACTGATCCGCAGAGGTTTCGTGTGGCACGTGGGCCGTCTTCAAGAATCTTATCAAAGCTTTAGCATGAACCTCTGAACAAAGCAGCAGGGCCAACAAAGAGATCTTTGAGGGGGTTTGCCCCAGTTGTTCCACAACATCATAATCACTTTTCTTGATTATTTTCAAAATCTCTTCCATTTCTCTTTGAGAGGTCTTAGGGATGACCAATGGCTGAGCCCTCGTACTGACGGGCTCTTCTTGGATCCCTTTCCCTCTATCATCATCAGCAGTAGAGGGGACAACCACAGGAGTTACAATTTCTTCAATAATTGGAGTTCTCGCAAATATGTTGACCGGTACAGGGGTAACCTTAGGAGCAGCTGAGGGTCCAAAGATTTCCTTTGGAGGGGCAATCTCTGGATAGAAAATTCTTCCACTGCGGGTGATTTTTCTCGTTCCAGCAATGTTTCCAATGTCGGAAGTCTCTTCATCAGAACTCTCTTCAGTTGATTCAATTTGTTTAATACCGTGGTAGTAGATTTCTCCACCATAGTTCCACAGTATTGATTTGTCGGACTTGTACGGGACGGGCCCGGGCATGGTTATCTTCAAAGGTGCAGTCTTTGGAGCGGATGTAATCTTAACAGGTCTTTTGGAGACCTTGGAAAGATTGGCGTATATGGTTATTATTGAAACATCATTGACAGGAGTCGTTGTAACAGGAGTCTTTTCAAAAAGGATTTCTTGGTTATCCATTAGGCGTTGGATGCCTAACTTCAACAATGGACAGTCGGTTGGTAAGGATGAACAAAGGCAGCAATCTTCTTCACAACCTGGGAAAATCCCAGCCTTCAGCAAATTCAACTTGATTATCGGTAGCAGAGTTATCAAATCATCAACAGTAGCAACAAAAAGATCTTCTTCAACAGCATGGGCATTGTGGCCATGCCTTGGCATTGGAGCAGAGATTACATTCGGCTTTTCAGGGGCGTTGAATTTAACTTCTTTAGCATCTATCAAATCCTGAATCTTATTCTTCAGGGCCCAACAATTGTTGGTGTCGTGGCCCGGGCTCTCTTAATGATAAGCACACTTGGCGTTCGAATGGTAGTACGGAGAAGCAGTATTCGGTTTCTTCGAGGCCTCTTTCAAACCTGCAAGGTTTAACTTCAAGAGATGGGGTAGAACCTGAGCAGGAGTCATGTTTATCTGGGTGAATTTCCGTACAGGCCTTTCCACCCTTGCTTGGTTGGTTCTTGGTTGATTGTTTCTGGGCTGATCAGCTGCAGACTTCTGAATCATTACGGCCCCCACCGCTGGCCGGCGCTCAACTCTTTGTTGACCTCTTTAGGAGTAGACAGTTGATACTTCCTTTTTTGCTGGAAAGGTCTTTTTGATGGCAGCGGAAGCCGATGCGTCTTTTTGAATTTTCCCGCTTTTTATGCCGGCTTCAACTCTCTCACCAGTTAGAATCAACTCAGTGAACCCCGCGGAGGAGCTTCCAATCAGATGATTAAAGAAAGGCCCTAACAGAGTTCCCAAGAACATGTCTACTATCTCCCTCTCAGATAGAGGTGGTTGTACTCGTCCCGCAAAATCTCTCCATTTCTGGGCATACTCTTTGAAACCTTCATTTGAGACCATGCCCATACTCTATAATTGAGTACGGTTCGGTGCTAAGTCCGCATTGTATTGATACTGTTTATAGAAGGAGGCTTCCAAGTCCTCCCAATTATGCACATCAGACCTCTCCAACTGGTAGAACCAATCTAACTGCATCCCCGACAAATTGTCCTGGAAAAAGTGGACCCACAGGTCTTTGTCAGAAGAATGTGGTTAGATTTTCCTGACATAAGATCGTAGGTGCATCTTTGGGAAAGACACCCCATCGTACTTAGAAAACAGTGGCACTTTGAATTTAGGAGGGATTACAATTCCAGAAACCAGCCCTAACTCTTCAAAGTCCAGCCCAGGCACTCTCTGTATCTCCATAGCTTCCAGACGCGCTTCTAGATTTTTGTATTTGTCATCTGCAGGAGGGTATTGCTGTTCAGAATAATCCTCATCCTCTTCTTCCTCAGCTTTAGACTCAGATGGCACTGCAGTTCCTTTACCTTTTCCTTCACCCTCTTCAGATGTTGATGGGAAATCCAAAGTCCGTCTGGCTTGTCCTTCAAATCTTTTGCCCAAGACAGCCACACAAGCTCTCTTCTTCTTCTTTTTCTCTTTTTCCTTCTCTAGTAGAGTCTTGAGCTCCTCCTGCCCCTTATCCAAGGTCATAAGTAGCAGTTGAAATTGTGAATTCTGAGCTTGTAAGTCTTTGACCGTTTGTTCAATATCCATCTTGCTGAAATAAACAGTAGAGAGATGAAGAAACCTAGTGTGAAGACCTGCTTATGCATATGATGAATGATATGTATTCATGTAATGCATTCAAGGATTCAGAAATTCAAATTTGTTTAAAACAAAAAAGGAACACATGTCATATTAATAAGATAGAATTTGTTAGTACATCAATGACCCATGGACAAAATAATACAAAATTATAAGGTAAAAAGATGTTGCGCATCCTTTTTGGTGCAATGTAGGTGTTGGGAATTTTCTCTTCGTGAAGTTGACGAGTTAGTTCCAAAACCTTTTTCTCGCTTGCGTAGAATTGGGCTTCGAAAGTAACGCGCTCTCCTTTGAGCTGTATCCAACTTCTTTGTAAATATTCGAGTGATGTTGGCATTTCAGGATGTAGGAGGGTGTATGGAACCTCTCCTTCCATAACAGGCTCTATAATCACAGGGAGAATGTAAGGGTAAGGCATCATAAGACTTTGGGCGTGGGTTCGTACCCACTTGAGGTAAGGCTCAAGGGGGATGGAATTCTTGTGTCCCAAGGTCTTACTGTCTACCTTATTTGGCATCCTCCAAGCTCGGATGAACCTTTGTCGAAGTCCTTGATCGTTGTTGTCGAAGTCAAAAACCATGTCTGGAATCATCATGTCATGTGGGCCATCCCTTCGGGCATAACCAAACTGTCTCAGAGCCAAGCAGGGGTTGTAATTAATGCCTCCCATAATGCCAAGTAGAGGGACATTAGGGAATTCCCCACAACGGTTGATGATGATAACATTTTCTCTGGATCAAGAACACCAATGAATATCTGAATGTGTAAGAGTCATCAATCGTTGTGACCACCTCAACCCTTGCTCATTCTTCAAGACTGATTGGGGAAGATGAGAAATAAACCATCTTTCAAGTAGAGGAGTGCAACACATGAGAACACTTCTTTTCCTCATTGTTCGAGTGTGAAAAGAATGCAAGATATCTCCAAGAAAAGTAGGCACCAGGTTGCGAGCCATGAAGATTTTGACGGCACTCACATCTATGAGTTGGTCACGATTGGGGAACAAGACCATCCCATAGATGAGAAGAGCTACAATTTCCTTAAAAGCTTGCAGGTCTGGAGAATTCCAGCATTCTTGAGCTTTCTCAAACAGGAACTTTGCCAAGAAACCCTTGACACCACTTCTGGTTTCCCAATGACCTGTGACATCTGATGGTTGCAAGTGCAGGACTTGATCAACATATTCAGGATTTGGATCTCTTTCCGTACCGTTGAAAGGTAGTTGATAAAGAATAGGAATCCTCAAGAGTTGAGAAAATTCCTTTAAAGTAGGCACCAGCTGGTAATCAGGAAATGTGAAGCAGTGGTGTAAGGGGTCAAGGAACTGGAAGAGAACTTTCACCATGTCTTCCTCTGTGTTGGAAGTGACTAAGTTGAGAATTCGACCATGTCTCTCAGTGAATGGAGAATTCTCAGGAATCCTTGAAGCTAGCTCCTTTAGTTGTGGAGGAATTCTTACAAGGTTGACTTGGATAGTTTTCCTGCGAAGTGAATCCATAACCTTCAAAACAGGAACAAAGAAGAAAATCCAAATCCTTGAAATGGTTAGTGGATGCATATGATGCTTCATGATGTCCATGATGTTATGCACAAGTATATATGTACAAGCAAATCACACAAGTTCCTAGTTTAGGATTGCATGGGGTTTCATAGGTAAGTACCCTCTTGAAGTTTATTTGGCTCAACCTGTCCTAGAAATAGTAACCGGGTTCTAAGGAGCTCAATATCACTGGATTGTTTTCTGTGTTCATTGTTTCAGTTTAGCCACTTTACTGGCGACTAAAATATTCCAAGAAAACAACCCTCAATGAGTGTAGTATCGAGTATCTACCAACTTCAGACTGCATCAAAGCCGGTCATCTCACTACATCCTAAAAGGCCAAGTTGGTCAAGTAAAGGTTCTAAAAGTCCATTAGTGCTTCATGACATCACTCAGCGGCCCCGTATTCTCTTTGATTGACTCAAAGGCTACCGATACCCACAAATATGTCGCACTAATATAGCTACTGCTTAGACCATGTCGGTATACCCCGCACAGTTTCCACAACGTATTGCTATTTACCTATGAATGTTTCCCAAATCCGGGTAGAGGATTCAAACCCAAACAATAGAACCAAAGTATAAAGCATACAAGTCAAACAAGATAAGCAAGTAAAGGTGATCTGAAACCCTAAGGTAACCCCACTTATAAGTCTTCCCCAGCAGAGTCGCCAGTTCTGTGATACGGTGAGAAAACTGACTTGAGGTTTTGCGTTTGTGTTTGCAAATGTTTCGGTTTAGCAAGAGTCGCCACCGACTTTTATTTTATCCAAAAGGAAAGGTAAAAAAGCACAGGAAAGACCTTTGAGATGTTTTCTTGAGTTCGGGGGGTGGATTATGAAAAGGGAAGGTGTTAGCACCCTTTTCATCCATGGTTTTCCATGGGCTCTTAGTTACTTGCTTAGATCACTTGCTTTGCTTTTCCAATTGTTTGAAATGGTGCTTTGTGTGGTTTTGAAAGTATTTTGAAAAGAGACCATTGTTTAGGCAATCTTTGTAATGATTCTTGTTTGTAAAAATGTATACAAAGATGTTTGTCTTTTCAAAAATGTTTCAATGTGTTGAAAGTTGGTTGGAAATTGTTTTGAAATGTGTTGTGTGTTTGTTTGAAAATAGCAAGGATGGTTTGAAAGAGATCAAGTAACTAGGATCTATATACCATACTCAAATGTCTTTCCTACACCTTTTTATTCCTTTGACATTGTTGTTTTACCATTGCATTAGTAAACAACCCTATCTTTGGATGTTAAACGCGACGGGCGTGGGTCATCGTATGATCATGATAGCAATAGTGCCAAGTATCTTAGCAAGTTTTAAGGACCAAGATCATCTTTGGATAGGCAACCAAGATAGCGTCATCGAGGGATTATGATCTTTTGTTTTGTTTTGTTTTTCCAAGATACCTAGCATGCATACCATGGCCATGTTTAAGGCAACAAAGTGGATGAAACCCTAGGGGTGTTGTGTGCAATGTGTTGTCATATTTCATGCATTTTTGTCTTGTATTTAGGTCATGCTATTTGTTTTGATTTTTGGTCTTTGCATACAAACCCTAATTTACTAGACATACATATAATGCGATAAATTGCGTAATGTAAATCTAAACTATTGCAACAATTATTATGGGAGGGGGGATACAAGTTCTGAATGGGGAATATTACTCAAAATAAAACCCTAGTTTACTATTACAACCCAATTGAATTTATTGTACAAATAAATAAATAAACAAGTAATTAAATGTGCAATAAAATGTAAATATGCAAAAAATGTTCTTGTATTTATTTTATGTATGTAAAAATAAATTTACTCAAGTCTTAGAAATAAGAAAAATAAAATGACTAGTTTTGAAAGGGTGAAAACCCTAATTTTTGATTAAAAGAAAAATGTATGTTTTCTAATATTCTTGTCCATTTTTATTTAAGAAAAATAATAATAATAATATTATGTATAAATATTACAAAAATAAATTATGTATGAAAAATAAATATTTAATGTATATAAAATATAAAATAAAATAAAATATTAAGTAATTTTATTATTTACAAATTTATTTAGGAAAAATAAAGTATATTAACCTAATAACTTATTTTTATGCCAAAAATAATAAAATAATAAATTAAAAATGCCTAAAAATTAAGAAATATTTTTATGGTTTTATAATGTTCAGAAAATAAATAAATGCAAGTCAAAATAAAATATATGCAAAAACTATAAAAGAAAATAAACGAAAATGCAAAGGGGGATGCAGAAGCAAAAAGGGGGATGCAAAAAGTAGCAGGCCCAAGTGCCAGGCCCAAGCCAACTTCATCCCTTTCCTCTGTACACTTCCTGCGCATGTTTCTAAGCCAAACCTGTATCTCTTACATACGTGCATAAAAATAAAATCTTGCAACATGAAACTTGTAGCATGTTAACTCACGATTCTAATGATATAAAAATCATGACCTAACTCTCAAAGATCAAGGAGAATTTTATCACCCCTAATTTATGACCTAAAATTTTCATGAACTTCAAACTTCAAATTCTCACTACTCAGTTAATATAAATAAAAACTATGCAAATGTACAGCTTAAGCATGTTAAGGACTGCATTTTTGCTTCACAAACCTAAGCTTAAGGATGCCTGAATAGAGAGATAGAAACTTGACAAATACCTTGTTCAGTTGAGTTTGGATATGGAAATGTGGGAACTTTGAGTGAGGCCTGAAGTTCTTGTGAGCTTCCTTGAAGTTCTCTCAAGCTTCTCCAATGCTCAGCTTGCCTTGTAGATGCCTGAATCTCCCTGTAGAAGTCAACCTGCAAACTCAAAAATTGAAAATGGTGAAGCTTGAAACAGGGGTTACAGTTCCTGGACAAAGGCCTGGATAGTTTAGGTAGGAGGTATGGAATGTGTTTGAAGGGTTGAAAGGAAAAACGCACGAGCCAATTTCAAAATGGCTTGAGTTCTGCAGATGATGCCCTATTTGGACAGAAAAATGGGATTTTGGTGTTTTAGGGTGTTTTAGAAGTTATGAATTTGTGTCTTAGGCTTGTTACAATGTTCTGAGGTTGTTTGAAATGATATAAAGCCTTGTTTTTATCAGATGGAAGAGTTCACTTGACTTTTGCAAGTTTCTTGCTTTTGAAGAAAAGTTGAAATGACAATGCCCAAAAGCTTATACTTGCTAGTTCCTTAGCTGATAAGAGTTGGTAAACATGCCTCATAACTTTGGATCTTGTTTTCAAAAAGAGATTAGGTCCATGGCTCAAGAAATGCAAAGTTGTAAAAGCAAGCTTTATAAAAATGGTATTGTACACTTTATACCATAAATGGAATAATTCAATGTACAATGCTCCAAAGATCAGAACAAGACCATTATCCAATGTGTTTGCATTCAATTATAGAGTGTAGAAGGTATTAAGACCTGTAAAACCAAGTACAAGCATGTTTGAAACTGATTTGCAACTTGTACCAATGTGAAAAATGCCTTGCACAATAGTGATAAATTGGCATTTTCATTTCTTCAATTCTCCCTAACCACAAATGATCTTGGAGAGTTCTTGGACATTTTGGAAAGCTTGTAACATGATCTACAATCCATCTTTGAAATGAATTTTGAGATTCCTCTTGGAACTAGGTGAAAATTTTCCATGAAGTTAGGTCAAAAATCTGCCTAAACTAGGGAAAAATTTCACTAAGTTAAAAAGTTTATGGACCCTTATTCACAAAATCATAACTTGAGATCCAAGCAACTTTTGGTACTACAACGTTCATGTTGGAAGTTTTCTTTGAATCCAATTGCATCATGGGGAAAAAGTTGTGCAAAGTTGGGAAAAAATAAGAAATTTCCATAACTTAGAAAAATTCTAAGTTATGAAAAATTTCAAACTAAAACCCTAATTTTCAATTTTAGGTTTCTTGATCAACAAGTTTCACATTTTGACATATCTTGATGAATTATGACCCTTGGCACTTGATTTTGACCAAAAAGTCAAAATTTGACTTTTCAGTGTACAGTTGATTTATGATCAGTTGACTGGAAAATTCATCTGTCAATCCTATGCATTTGAGATCTTTTGAATTATGTGATTAGGTCAAGATGATGCCATTGAGTCCTTGAAATCATGATTGAACCCAATTGGTCATTGACTAGGTTAAAAATCAGAAAATGCCCTTTCTCAGTCAAAACCCTAATTTTGACCATTTTGCCCTTTTGATGATTTGATCAAATTTCTTGAGGAGTTGTGATCCAAACTTGATCAAATGGTACATAGGAGCCTAGAATGTTGTTATGGATCAAAATATATGAGGTTTGACTGTAAATTGACCATGGTTGTCTTTTTCCCCAATACAATTGATTTTTAGGTCAACTGTCCAATTGACTGAGCAAAAAAGTGATTCAAGGCTTGAAACTTGGTATGAGCAATCTTAGAGGTCCAACATGAAGTATGAAAGTAACATGAGGCATTGGAGGTCCAAAAATCCCTGTGCAAACTCAAACCCTAATGTCAGGTTATCAGTGCAAGGAGAGGTCTTAAGGTGAGCAAACCCTAATCTAGTCTTGAGTCCAAGAAGTCCTGTGAGGAGAATCTTGATAAAATGAGAGGGAAAATTTTGGGGTATAACAGCTGCCCCTGTTTAATATTCTTGAACCTGAAGAGTTAGATTGGCGAGTTTTCCGTTCGTGACTCGAAGGTAAAAGATGATTGGACACTAGAGTGCCCGTAAATTTGCACTCGTCAAATTGTAGTTGAGGGAATGGGCTTAAAGATTCCATTTGGAGATATGATAGAATCTTTTCGGAGATGGGCTTGGATGCCATCCAAGAATGTTTGTTGAACTGCATGTTGTAAGTCAAAAGAATGAGTATCAGGATAGTGTCTGTATCTGGAATGTATCTGAACTGTATCTGCAGATTGAATCTGTATGAGCAATGGAATGGCGTCCGTGTCTAGAGCATATCTGAGATGTAACTATACTTGAATATGAATGAATAACAAAATTACTTCCGTGTTTGGAGTGTATCTGTATTGTATCTGAATCTGAAATTTGAATAAGCGACAGAATGGCATTCGTGTCTAGAGCGTCTCTGGGCTGGGGAAAAAGTCAGAATAAGTGACAAAATGGAAACCGCGTCTGGGGCGTATCTGTACTAGAATCTAAATGTTGAAGTCTGAATGAGTATCAGAATGGCTTCCGTTTCTGGAGCGTATCTGAACCGTATCTTGACCTTGAATTCGGAATGAGTAATAGAATGACTTTCGTGTCTGGAGTGTATCTTTACTGTATCTGAAGTTGAAATATGAATGAGTAACATAATGACTTCCGTGTCTGGAGTGTATCCGTATTGTATCTTTGAATAAGAAATCTGAATGAGTAACAAAATGACTTTCGTGTCTGGAGTGTATTTGTATTGTATCTGAAATCTTTGAATATTTGTTAAAGATAACTGTTAATCTTATCCTGAAAAGGGTAAAATGTTAGCTGAAACACAAAGTTATGTTGCATGAAATATATGATGCAATAAATGTGTTTTATCAATGTTTATGATATATGAGTGTAATGTATGCGCATGTAAGCTGATTCGATGTATTGCTGAGGAAAATAAATCCTTGACAGCCGGGTATAACAAAACCCTTGACTGCTGCCGGGGAAGATAAATCCTTGATTACTGAGGATGAGAAATCCTTTGACTGCTGGGGATTAAGAAAAATCATGACTTCTCTGGGGATGTAGGGATCCTTCCTGTCCTTGAAGTTGGAGGATGATAAACATTCTGTTGTGAGAATAATGCCAAGTGTTGCTTGAGAAACCTGCTTAGGGAATCCCGATAACTTTGATGACTATGGTTGGGGCTTACATGATGGGAATCCTTACTCGGCTGGGGAATAGGGAAAACTCTGATAGTTTCTGCGAGGAACTAAGAATTAGAATCTTCATTCTATTGAGGAGTAATGAAAACTTTGGCGACTTCACTGGGGAATGATGAAGACTCTGTGGGGAAGAAGTTTATCATGTTAGGGAGTAGTTATACTCTGTGAGGAGTAGCTATCCTGCTGGGGAGATCAGGAGTTTGGGTTGTGTGCCAATCTACTGGGGAATTATCCAAAGTTGTCATCTGGTTAGCTGTCAGGCTTCAAAGTAACTTGCTGGGAAATTATCAGGTCTTAAGATAACTCGCAGGGGAATTTGAGGAAACTGGAGGATTTCCACCGGGGGTTTAAAGGTTGAAGTTTTAGCTCAGTTGGGGAAGAAAGTTTTATCTCCGCTGGGGATTGGGAGTTTGAAATTTTAACTCTGATGGGGATTTTGAAATTTAGCTCTGTCGGGGATCTAGATGATGTACTGTAGGGATTGCCCCTGGAATAGCCTAAAGACGTTTTCCTATACTTTCAACCTGTCAGTAATTAATCATTTCCAAATCGTTTATTTGTAAACAGTGATTATATTCAAATGCATATGCTCATTAATAAATCATTGGACATTTTCAAATAAAACACAAGTGTAAAAAGTAAAAGACAAATAGTTTTCTGCACTTTGAAGTATCTTTGTATTAAATTTGTGTAAGTATTTTGTACAAAGGAGACAGACATCTTAGTAAGAGAACGTTGTCATAAAAATGAGAAACATTTATACAAAGAAAGATGACTATGTGTAAAAATTCCATGGGGTTCCCATTCTGCTATAGCCTTCGTAACTCTGGATATCTTGTCCATTCGTTGCTTCGTCCGAAGATGATTGAGTTGATCCGAAACCCGGATCTTGTCTGTGAAGAGATTGTCCTTAAAGTGATCCGACGAGACATAGTCATACGCTTTAATTCCCTAAGTTTTTCCTGGATCAGCCTTTCGGGTTTTCGATCCACCGGGAAACCCTTTTTTGCCCAAGTCGCCCTTTCAGGTTTTCAATTTGACGAGTGTACAGATTTTTTTGTTTATCCCTAACTTTTGCCTGATCTGCCCTTTCGGGTTTTCGATTCACCGGGATGCCCTTTTTTTGCCTAGGTGTGTCAACCTAGCGGGTCATTTATGCGTAGTATCTTTTGACTATGTCTGCATTCGCAGGGTGCGGCAGGTCATCGCTGTCCATGGTGGTTAAGGTCATTTCCCCACCAGAAAAGATATTTTTTATCACAAATGGTCCTTCGTAGGTAGGAGTCCATTTGCCCCTGGGATCACTTTGTGGCAAGATGATGCGCTTGACCACAAGATCTCCAACTTGATATACTTGTCGTCTGACTTTCTTGTTGAAAGCCTTGATCATCCGTTTTTGATACGTTTGACCATGACAAACAGCAGTAAGTCTCTTTTCATCAATCATGTTTAGCTGATCAAGCCGGGTCTGAATCTAATCGTCTTCACTCAAACCAGCATCTTTCATGATTCTCAAGGAGGGAATATGAACCTCGATAGGTAAAACAGCTTCCATGCCATATACCAAGGAATAGGGTGTTTCCCCAGTTGATGTGGTCGCCGTGGTACGGTAACCGTGAAGAGCAAACGTTAACATTTCATGCCAGTCCTTGTAGGTGACTGTCATCTTTTGTATGATCTTCTTGATATTTTTGTTCGCAGCTTCGACAACATCGTTCATATTTGGCCGATAGGGAGATGAATTATGATGTTGAATCTGGAACTACTCGCACAAGGCGGTGATCATAGTGTTTTTAAGGTTTGTACCATTGTCAGTGATGATCCTTTCAGGGATTCCGTACCAGCAAATGAGGTTCTGCTTGATGAAGCGGGCAACAACATTCTTTGTGACGAATGCGAAGGAAGCTGCTTTGACCCATTGGTGAAGTAGTCAATGGCCACCAAAATGAAATGGTGTCCATTGGATGTTGTAGGATTGATCTCTCCAATCATGTCGATTTCCCACATAGCGAATGGCCAAGGAGTGTTAAGACATTGAGAGGAAATAGAGGTATATGTACCTTGTCCACATATATTTGACATTTGTGACAAGTCCTGGAATGTTGATGGCAATCAGTTTACATGGTAGACCAGTAATAGCCTTCCCGTAGGATCTTCTTAGCCATCATATGCACGCTAGAGTGAGTACCAAAGGTACCATTTTGCAGTTTAGCCATGATCTGTTCAGCTTCAATCTTGTCCACACAACGGAGCAGAATGCAATCATGATTGCGCTTGTGCAGGATACCATTGCTCAGGAAGAACTTGGCAGAGAATCTCCTCAAGAACTTTTTGTCATTGACTGAAGCTCCTTCAGGATATTCTTGAGCCTCGAGATACCTTTTGACTTCATGAAACCAAGGTCGGTCCACTACTTCTTCGGTATTAATCTCGTGACAATATGCAGGTTCGTCCATCTGTTCAATGGTGATTTGGGGAGCCTCATTATCCCAGTTAAGTTTAAACATGTATGGCATTGTAGCTAGAGCATCTGCTAGCTGGTTCTCTTCTCGCGGGAAGTGCTCGAAGGTAATCTGCTCGAAATGTGGTAATAATGTCAATACATATTCTTTGTAAGGGATGAGGTTTGGATGCTTAGTATCCCACTCTCCTTTGATCTGATTGATGACCAAAGCTGAGTCCCCAAACACGATCAAATATTTGACTCCCAAGTCTATAGCGGCCTTAAGTCTAAAGATGCAAGCTTCATACTCTGTCATGTTGTTCGTACAGTTGAAGCAAAGTCTGGCTGTGAAAGGTGTATGGCAACCTTCTAGGGAGATGAGTACCGTGCCGATACCGTTGGTAAGTGCATTGGAGGCCCCATCAAAGTACAGGGTCCATCGGGATCCTTGTTCTGGTCCATCATATGGTATGATCTCTTCAATGTTGTCCAATGTCATGCTGTCCTCGTCAGGGAAGTCGAACCTCATGGATTGGTAATCTTCAAAAGCTTGATGGGCCAGATGATCGGCTAACACACTTCCATTTATAGATTTTTGGGTCTTGTACTGTATATCATATTCCGTTAGAATCATCTGCCATCTAGCTATTCTTCCAGAGAGACCAGGCTTCTCAAAGATGTACTTGATCGGATCCATCTTAGAGATCAGCAAAGTGGTATGAGTCAACATGTACTGCCTTAGCCGGTGAGCAGCCCATACCAAAGCGCAACAAGTTTTCTCGAGCAGTGAGTATCGAGTCTCACAGTCGGTAAACTTTTTGCTAAGGTAATAAATGGCAGCTCTTTTCGGCCAGACTCGTCATGTTGGCCCAGTACGCACCCCATTGAATTCTCTTGGACGGTCAAATACATGATTAGCCGTCTTCCCTCAACGGGTGGCATCAAGATAGAAGGTTCTAGCAAATACTCCTTGATTTTATCAAAAGCAGTTTGACAGACATCATTCCATTTAACTACCTGATCTTTCTTCAACAGCTTGAAGATTGGTTCACAGGTAGATGTTAGGTGAGAAATGAACCTTGCAATGTAGTTTAGGCGTCCCAAGAAACCTCTGACCTCCTTCTCAGTGCGAGGAGCAGGCATTTCTTGTATATATTTGACTTTGGAAGGATCAACCTCGATGCCTTTGTTGCTCATAATGAAACCTAGAAGTTTACCGGACCGGACTCCGAATGTACACTTGTTAGGGTTTAACCTTAGCTTGTACTCCTTCAATCTGACAAATAGCTTTTGCAAGTGGTAGAGGTGTTCTTCTTCCATTTGTGATCAGGCTATCATGTCATCTACGTAGACCTCTATCTCATGATGTATCATATCATGAAACAAAGCTACCATGGCGCGTTGATAGGTTGCCCCGACATTCTTCAGTCCGAATGGCATCACTTTGTAGCAGAACATACCCCACTGTGTAACAAAAGTAGTTTTCTCCATGTCCTCAGGTGCCATTTTGATCTGGTTATAGCCTGAGAATTCGTCCATGAAAGAAAATACTTTGTGCTGAGCTGTACTGTCAACCAGGATGTCAATGTGTTGTAGTGGAAAATCATCTTTAGGGATAGCCCTGTTTAAATCTCTATAATCCACGCACATTCTCACTTTTCCGTCCTTCTTAGGCACGGGCACAATGTTAGTAACCCATTGTGGATAGGAAGTAATAGTAAGAAATCCAGCATTGAACTGCTTCATAACTTCGACTTTGATCTTTTCTGACATGTCGGGCGTCATGTGGTGGACTTTTTGTTTGACTGGTGGACAATCTTCTCTTATGGGCAGACGGTTAACCACAATATCTGTATCGAGTCCCGACATATCTTCGTAAGACCAGGCAAAGATCTCAACATATTCATGTAACAGTTGAATTAGACGCTCTTTGACACTTGGCTCTAGGTTGGCACCCACTCTGACTTCTTTTCTGTCCTCCTCAGTACCCAAGATGATTGTCTCTAACATCTCCTCATGAGGTAGAATAGCCCTTTCTTCCTGTTGTAGCAGTCTAGCCAATTCTCCCGGCACCTCACAATCTTCCTCACCTTCGTATTTGGCATGGTAGACCAGATCTTCAGAGTCACTGAAGGCCATAACAGAATTGTTACCCATGGAATCCGGAATGGAAGGGTACCTGCATTTGTGAGTGTGGGTGTGTGTAAGGTATAGCCACCTTTAAACAAATAAAATGTAAAAAGAAAGACAAAGAACATAAAAGTTTATATGTGAAAACGTCCATGATTCATTAAAATGGCATATGGAGATGAAAAATCAAACCCTTGCAAATGGACCTATGTGCCTCAGGTAAGGCACAAGGTTAAAAGTTTACGAATTGTTTGATAATTATTACAAACCAACATAAATGTTTAAAAGATAAATTACTGCGGTATGAAAGTAAACGGAACAAAGTCTTTTGCTTCCCAGTTGCACAGTCCTCCGTCAACAGTTGGAAAAATCCAGTCTTCCAAGCTGCTCTCCTCTTAACTATCCTCCAAAGCATTGACTCCATGATGGGTGATCTTGACTGGTGGCCCTCCAACATGGGCGCGACGTACAACCTTTTGAGCAGAAGAAGTGAACCCCAAGCCGAATTTATCTGATTTGTAAGGAAAGTCTGGAAGTTGCCCCCAGATTGTGATTCCTCCTTCTTCAATCACAACCTTTGCATCTTTGAGAGATGACATCCGAGGCAGAGGTCTGGTAATCATGGGTACAAAAGACATTGTCTTGGTTTCCACAATCTCCTGAGCTACCTCTTCAAAATGCTGAAAAGGGGTTTCGATGAATTCTCCATCCAATTCTACATAGCGGAAAGAATTTAGATGGCTTATTATGTATTCCTCTTCGCCGTGAACAATTATGATTTTCCCACGGTACTTGAGAATTTGATGCAGAGTAGAAGTGACGACTCCAGCATTGTGAATCAAGGGTCTTCCCAACAAGTAAGAATAGGAAGGACGGATGTCCATCACATAGAATGTGGAGTTAAAGGTTTCAGTTCCCACGTTAATCGGGATGTCCACCTCCCCGTGGCCCATCCTTTCAGAACCATCAAAGGCTCTGACAATTATATTGCTGGGCTTCAAGATTAAACCTTCACAATCCAGTCTATCCAAGGATTTCTTAGGAAAGACGTTCAGCGATGAACTAGTGTCTACCAGTACGTGTGCTACAGTAGTCCCTCTGCATTCCATCGAGACATGCAAAGCGTCATTATGTTTTCTCCCATTGGATGTTAAATCAGCATCGGAGAATCCTAAACCATTTTCAGCTGTCAAGCTAGCTACACATTCTTGGAACTGATCCGCGGAGGTTTCCTGTGGCACGTGGGCCGTCTTCAAGAATCTTATCAAAGCTTTATCATGAGCCTCTGAACAAAGCAGCAGGGCCAACATAGAGATCTTTGAGGGGGTTTGCCCCATTTATTCCACAACATCATAATCGCTTTTCTTGATTATTTTCAAAATCTCTTCCATTTCTTTTTGAGAGGTCTCAGGGATGACCAATGGCTGAGCCCTTGTCCTGACGGGCTCTTCTTGGATCCTTTTCCCTCTATCATCAGCAACAGCAGAGGGGACAACCACAGGAGTTACAATTTATTCAATAATTGGAGTTCTCGCAGATATGTTGACCGGTACAGGGGTAACCTTAGGAGAAGCTGAGGGTCCAAAGATTTCCTTTGGAGGGGAAATCTCTGGAGAGAAAATTCTTCCACTGCGGGTGATTTTTCTCGTTCCAGCAATGTTTCCAATGTCGGAAGTCTCTTCATCAGAACTCTCTTCAGTTGATTCAATTTGTTTAATATCGTGGTAGTAGATTTCTCCACCATAGTTCCACGGTATTGATATGTCGGACTTGTACGGGACGAGCCCGGGCATGGTTATCTTCAAAGGTGCAGTCTTTGGAGAGGATGTAATCTTAACAGGTCTTTTGGAGACCTTGGAAAGATTGGCGGATATGGTTATTATTGAAACATCATTGACAGGAGTCGGTGTAACAGGAGTCTTTTCAAAAAGGATTTCTTGGTTATCCATTAGGCGTTGGATGCCTAACTTCAACAATGGACAGCCGGTTGGTAAGGATGAACAAAGGCAGCAATCTTCTTCACAACCTGGGAAAATCCCAGCCTTCCGCAAATTCAACTTGATTATCGGTAGCGGAGTTATCAAATCATCAACAGTAGCAACAAAAAGATCATCTTCAACAACATGGGAATTATGGCCATGCCTTGGCATTGGAGCAGAGATTACATTCTACTTTTCAGGGGCGTCGAATTCAACTTCTTTAGTGTCTATCAAATCCTGAATCTTATTCTTCAGGACCCAACAATTGTTGGTGTCGTGGCCCGGGCTCTTTGAATGATAAGCACACTTGGCGTTCGAATGGTAGTACGAAGAAGCAGTATTCGGGTTCTTCGGGGCCTCTTTCAAACTTGCAATGTTTAACTTCAAGAGATGGGGTAGAACCCGAGCAAGAGTCATGTTTATCTGGGTGAATTTTCGTACAGGCCTTTCCACCCTTGCTTGGTTGGTTCTTGGTTGATTGTTTCTCGGCTGATCAGCTGCAGACTTCTGAATCATTACGGCCCCCACCGGTGGCTGGCGCTCAACTCTTCCTTGACCTCTTTGGGAGTAGATAGCCGATACTTCCTTTTTTGCTGGAAAAGTCTTTTTGATGGCAGCGGAAGTCGATGCATCTTTTTGAATTTTCCGGCTTTTTATGCCGACTTCAACTCTCTCACCAGTTATAATCAACTCAGTGAACCCCGCGGAGGAGCTTCCAATCAGATGATTAAAGAAAGGCCCTAACATAGTTCCCAAGAACATGTCTACTAGCTCCCTCTCAGATAGAGGTGGTTGTACTCGTCCCGCCAAATCTCTCCATTTCTGGGCATACTCTTTGAAACCTTCATTTGAGACCATGCCCATACTCTATAATTGAGTACGGGTTGGTGCTAAGTCCGCATTATATTGACCCTGTTTATAGAAGGCGGCTGCCAAGTCCTCCCAATTATGCACATCAGACCTCTCCAACTGGTAGAACCAATCCAACTGCATCCCCGACAAACTGTCCTGGAAAAAGTGGACCCACAGGTCTTTGTCAGAAGAATGTGGTTAGATTTTCCTAACATAAGATCGTAGGTGCATCTTTGGGAAAGACACCCCATCGTACATAGCAAATAGTGGCACTTTGAATTTAGGAGGGATTACAATTCCAGAAACCAGCCCTAACTCTTCAAAGTCCAGCCCAGGCACTCTCTATATCTCCATAGCTGCCAGCCACTCTTCTAGATTTTTGTATTTGTCATCTGCAAGAGGGTATTGCTGTTCAGAATAGTCCCCGTCCTCTTCTTACTCAGCTTTAGACTCAGATGGCACTGTAGTTCCTTTACCTTTTCCTTCACCCTCTTCAGATGTTGATGGGAAATCCAAAGTCCGTCTGGCTTGTCCTTCAAATCTTCTGCCCAAGACAGCCACACCAGCTCTCTTCTTCTTATTTTTCTCTTTTTCCTTCTCTATTAGAGTCTTGAGCTCCTCCTTCCCCTTAGCCAAGGTCAGAAGTAGCTGTTGAAATTGTGAATTCTGAGCTTGCAAGTCTTTGACCGTTTGTTTAATATCCATCTTGCTGAAATAAACAGCAGACAGATGAGGAAACCTGGTGTGAAGACCTGCTTATGCATATGATGAATGATATGTATTCATGTAATGCATTCAAGGATTCAGAAATTCAAATTTGTTTTAAACAAAAAAGGAACACACGTCATATTAATAAGATAAAATTTGTTACTACATCAATGCCGCATGGACAAAATAATACAAAATTCTAAGGTAAAAAGACGTTGCGCATCCTTTTTGGTGCAATGTAGGTGTTGAGAATCTGTTCTTCGTGAAGTTGACGAGTGAGTTCCAAAACCTTTTTCTCGCTTGCGTAGAATTGGGCTTTGAAAGTATCGCGCTCTCCTTTGAGTTGTATCCAACTCCTTTGTAAATCATCAAGTGATGTTGGCATGTCAGGATGTAGGAGGGTGTATGGAACCTCTCCTTCCATAACAGGCTCTATAATCACAGGGAGAATGTAGGGGTAAGGAATCATAAGACTTTGGGCGCGGGTTCATACCCACTTGAGGTAAGGCTCAAGGGAGATGGAATTCTTGTGTCCCAAGGTCTTACTGTCTACCTTATTTGGCATCCTCCAAGCTCGGATGAACCTTTGTCGAAGTCCTTGATGATCATTGTCAAAGTCAAAAACCAAGTCTAGAATCAACATGTCATGTGGGCCATCCCTTCGGGCATAACCAAACTGTCTCAGAGCCAAGCAGTGGTTGTAGGTAATGCCTCCCCTAATGCCAAGTAGAGGGACATTAGGGAATTCCCCACAACGGTCGATGATGATAACATTTTCTCTGGATCGAGAACACCAATGAATATTTGAATGTGTAAGAGTCATCAATCGTTGTGACCACCTCAACCCTTGCTCATTCTTCAAGACTGATTGGGGAAGATGAGAAATAAACCATCTTGCCAGTAGAGGAGTGCAACACATGAGAACACCTCTTTTCCTCATTGTTCGAGTGTGAAAGGAGTGCAAGATATCTCCAAGCAAAGTAGGCATCGGGTTGCGAGCCATGAATATTTTGACGGCACTCACATCTATGAGTTGGTCAGGATTGGGGAACAAGACCATCCCATAGATGAGAAGAGCTACAATCTCCTCAAAAGCTTGCAGGTCTAGAGAATTCCAGCATTCTTGAGCTTTCTCAAACAGGAACTTTTCCAGGAAACCCTTGACACCACTTCTGGTTTCCCAATGACCTGTGACATCTGATGGTTGCAAGTGAAGGACTTGAGCAACATCTTCAGGCTTTGGATCTCTTTCCGTATCGTTGAAAGGTAGTTGATGGATAATAGGAATCCTCAAGAGTTGAGAAAATTCCTCCAAAGTAGGCACTAGCTGGTAATCAGGAAATATGAAGCAGTGGTGTAGGGGGTCAAAGAACTGGAAGAGAACTTTCACCATGTCTTCCTCTGTGTTGGAAGTGACTAAGTTGAGAAGTCGACCATGTATCTCAGTGAATGGAGAATTCTCAAGAATCCTTGAAGCTAGCTCCTTTAGTTGTGGAGGAATTCTTACAAGGTTGACTTGGATAGTTTTCTTGCGAAGTGAATCTATAACCTTCAAAACAGGAACAAAGATGAAAACCCAAATCCTTGAAATGGTTAGTGGATGCATATGATGCTTCATGATGTCCATGATGTTATGCACAAGTATATATGTACAAGCAAATTACACAAGTTCCTATTTTAGGCTTGCATGGGGTTTCATAGGTAAGTACCCTCTTGAAGTTTAGTTGGATCAACCTGTCCTAGAAATAGTAACCGGGTTCTAAGGAGCTCTATATCACTGGATTGTTTTCTGCATTCATTGTTTCAGTTTAGCCACTTTACTGGCGACCAAAATATTCCAAGAAAAAACCCTCAATGAGTGTAGTATCGAGTATCTACCAACTTCAGACTGCACCAAAGCCGGTCATCTCACTACATCCTAAAAGGCCAAGTTGGTCAAGTAAAGGTTCTAAAAGTCCATTAGTGCTTCATGACATCACTCAGCGGCCCCTTATTCTCTTTGATTGACTCAAAGGCTACCGGTACCCACAAATATGTCGCACTAATATAGCTATTGCTTAGACCATGTCGGTATACCCCACACAGTTTCCACAACGTATTGCTATTTACCTATGAATGTTTCCCAACTCCGGGTAGAGGATTCAAACCCAAACAATAGAACCAAAGTATAAAGCATACAAGTCAAACAAGATAAGCAAGTAAAGTTGATCTAAAACCCTAAGGTAACCCCACTTATAAGTCTTCCCCAGCATAGTCGCCAGTTGTGTGATACGGTGGGAGAACTGACTTGAGGTTTTGCGTTTGTGTTTGCAAATGTTTCGGTTTAGCAAGAATCGCCACCGACTTTTATTTTATCCAAAAGGAAAGGAAAAAAAGCACAGGAAAGACCTTTGAGATGTTTTCTTGAGTTCGGGGGGTAGATTATGAAAAGGGAAGGTGTTAGCACCCTTTTCATCCATGGTTTTCCATGGGCTCTTAGTTACTTGTTTAGATCACTTGCTTTTCTTTTCCAATTGTTTGAAATGGTGCTTTGTGTGGTATTGAAAGTATTTTGAAAAGAGGCCATTGTTTAGGCAATCTTTATAATGATTCTTGTTTGTAAGAATGTATACAAAGATGTTTGTCTTTTGAAAAATGTTTCAATGTTTTGAAAGTTGGTTGGAAATTGTTTTGAAATATGTTGTGTGTTTGTTTGAAAATAGCAAGGATGGTTTGAAAGAGATCAAGTAACTAGGAGCTATCTACCATACTCAAATGTCTTTCCTACACATTTTTATTCCTTTGACATTGTTGTTTTACCATTACATTGGTAAACAACCCTATCTTTGGATGTTGAACGGGACAGGCGTGGGTCATTGTATGATCATGATAGCAATAGTGCCAAGTATCTTAGCAAGTTTTAGGGACCAAGATCATCTTTGTTTAGGCAACCAAGATAGCGTCATCGAGGGACTATGATCTTTTGTTTTGTTTTGTTTTGCCAAGATACCTAGCATGCATACCATGGCCATGTTTAAGGCAACAAAGTGGATGAAACCCTAGGGGTGTTGTGTGCAATGTGTTGTCATATTTCATGCATTTTTGTCTTGTATTTAGGTCATGCTATTTGTTTTGATTGTTGGTCTTTGCATACAAACCCTAATTTACTAAACATACGTATAATGCGATAAATTGCGTAAAGTAAATCGAAACTATTACAACAATTATTATGGGAGGGGGGATACAATTTCTGAATGGGGAATATTACTCAAAATAAAACCCTAGTTTACTATTACAACCCAATTGAATTTATTGTACAAATAAATAAATAAACAATTAATTAAATGTGCAATAAAATGTAAATATGCAAAAAATGTTCTTGTATTTATTTTATGTATGTAAAAATAAATTTATTTAAGTCTTAGAAATAAGAACAATAAAATGACTATTTTTGAAAGGGTGAAAACCCTAATTTTTTATTAAAAGAAAAATGTATGTTTTCTAATAATCTTGTCCATTTTTGTTTAAGAAAAATAATAATAATAATATTATGTATAAATATTACAAAAATAAATTATGTATTAAAAATAAATATTTAATGTATATAAAATAAAAAAATATTAAGTAATTTTATTATTTAAAAATTTATTTAAGAAAAATAAAGTATATTAACCTAATAACTTATTTTTATGCCAAAAAATAATAAAATAATAAAATAAAAATGCAAAAAAATTAAGAAATATTTTTATGATTTTATAATGTTCAGAAAATAAATAAATGCAAGTCAAAATAAAATATATGCAAAAAAAATAAAAGAAAATAAAAGAAAATGCAAAAGGGGGGTGCAGAAGCAAAAAGGGGGGTGCAAAAAGTAGTAGGCCCAAGCGCCAGGCCCAAGCCAACTTCATCCCTATCCTATGTACACTTCCTGCGCGCGTTTCTGAGCCAAACCTGTATCTCTTGCGTACATGCATAAAAACAAAATCTTGCAACATGAAACTTGTAGCATGTTAACTCACGATTCTAATGATATAAAAATCATGACCTAATTGTCAAAGATCAAGTAGAATTTTATCACCCCTAATTTCTTACCTAAAATTTTCATGAACTTCAAACTTCAAATTCTCACTACTCAGTTAATATAAATAAAAACTATGCATATGTACAGCACAAACATGTCAAGGACTACATTTTTGCTTCACAAACCTAAGCTTAAGGATGCCTAAATAGACAGATAAAAACTTGAAAAATACCTTGTTCAGTTGAGTTTGGATATGGCAATGTGGGAACTTTGAGTGAGGCCTGAAGTTCTTGTGAGCTTCCTTGAAGTTCTCTCAAGCTTCTCCAATGCTCAGCTTGCCTTGTAGATGCCTGAATCTCCCTGTAGAAGTCAACCTGGAAACTCAAAAAGTGAAAATGGTGAAGCTTGAAACAGGGGTTACAGTTCCTGGATAAAGGCCTGGATAGTTTAGGTAGGAGGTATGGAATGCGTTTGAAGGGTTGAAAGGCAAAACGCACGAGCCAATTTCAAAATGGCTTGAGTTCTGCAGATGATGCCCTATTTGGGCAGAAAAATGGGATTTTGGTGTTTTAGGGTGTTTTAGAAGTTATGAATTTGTGTCTTAGGCTTGTTACAATGTTCTGAGGTTGTTTGAAATGATACAAAGCCTTGTTTTTATCAGATGGAAGAGTTCACTTGACTTTTGCAAGTTTCTTGCTTTTGAAGAAAAGTTGAAATGACAATGCCCAAAAGCTTGTACTTGCTAGTTCCTTAGCTGATAAGAGTTGGTAAACATGCTTGATAACTGTGGATCTTGTTTGCAAAAAAAGATTAGGTCCATGGCTCAAGAAATGCAGAGTTGTAAAAGCAAGCTTTATGAAAATGGTATTGTACACTTTATACCATAAATGGAATAATTCAATGTACAATGCTCCAAAGATCAGAACAAGACCATTATCCAATGTGTTTGCATTCAATTATAGAGTGTAGAAGGGATTAAGACATGTAAAACCAAGTACAAGCATGTTTGAAACTGATTTGCAACTTGTACCAATCTGAAAAATGCCTTGCACAAAAGTGATAAATTGTCATTTTCATTTCTTCAATTCTCCCTAACCATAAATGATCTTGGAGAGTTATTGGATATTTTGGAAAGCTTGTAACATGTTATACAATCCATATTTGAAATGAATTTTGATATTCCTTTTGGAACTAGGTGAAAAGTTTCCATGAAGTTAGGTCAAAAATCTGCCTAAACTAGGGCAACATTTCACTAAGTTAAAATGTTTATGGATCCTTAATCACAAAATCATAACTTGAGATCCAAGCATCTTTTGGGAAAACTTTACGAATCAAAGATGTATATTTTGTGGAGGACTACAACTTTCATGTTGGGAGTTTTCTTTGAATCTAATTGAATCATGGTGAAAAAGTTGTGGAAAGTTGGGAAAAAATAAGAAATTTCCATAACTTAGAAAAATTCTAAGTTATGAAAAATTTCAAATTAAAACCCTAATTTTCAATTTTAGGGTTCTTGATCAACAAGTTTCACATTTTGACATATCTTGATGAATTATGACCCTTGGCACTTGATTTTACCAAAAAGTCAAAGTTTGACTTTTTAGTGTACAGTTGATTTTTGATCAGTTGACTGGAAAATTCATTTGTGAATCCTATGCATTTGAGATCTTTTGAATTATGTGATTAGGTAAAGATGATTACATTGAGTCCTTGAAATCATGCTTGAACCCAATTGGTCATTGGCTAGGTTAAAAATCAGAAAATGCCCTTTCTCAATCAAAACCCTATTTTTGACCATTTTGCCCTTTTGATGATTTGATCATATTTCTTGAGGAGTTGTGATCCAAACTTGATCAAATGGTACATAGGAGCCTAGAATGTTGTTGTGGATCAAAAATTATGAGGTTTGACTGTAAATTTGCCATGGTTGACTTTTTCCCTAATACATGTGATTTTTAAGTCAACTGTCCAATTGACTGGGCAAAAAAGTGATTCAAGGCTTGAAACTTGGTATGAGCAATCTTAGAGGTCCAACATGAAGTATGAAAGTCACATGAGGCATTGGAAGTCCAAAAATCCCTGTGCAAACTCAAACCCTAATTTCAGGTTATCAGTGCAAGGAGAGGTCTTGAGTTGAGTAAACCCTAATCTGGTCTTGAGTCCAAGAAGTCCTGTGAGGAGAATCTTGATAAAATGAGAGGGAAAATTTTGGGGTACAACAGTGTGAAATGATGAAGTTTGGAGGGAAATCGTGTGAAGTTGCAAACAAGAAAATGTGACTTCCAATTTGATCAAAACTCATCCAAAACGCGCGTTTTTTTGTGCTAATCACTTATGGAAGTTCACTATACATGTTTAGAGGCAAAACCGCATAGAAAAAAAGTGTTTAGAAGCTAAACCAATGGTTTCAAATTCTGACTTAAGAAGAAACTTCAGTTCCAAGTTACTAAATTCAATCCAATGACATTCTCATCTCAAGGGGTCTTAAGGCATGATTCTTGATGCTTTAGAAAGATGAGGTTACAAGCTTTGCAATGGAAAAATAATGGAATCAAATGAATGCTTGAGATGAAAGTTGTATTGAGTCAAAGTTGGGGAAAAAAGGTTGACCTTTTATACTTAGAAATATTTCAAGTTTTTCTCCAAAAGTGACCTATAATGTTTTGCATCCAAACAAGGCATTCCTCTTGGAATTTTCTCTTGACCAAAAACGATGGCATGAAATAGACCTATTGAATGAAATTTTGAAACTCTAACCATTCAAAATCACCAAAAATTGAGAGAGTTATGGATTGTTGAAGCTGGCAAAAAATCATGAAATGACCTATAATCGTTTGTATACTTAGGGAATCTTCCATCCATTTTCTCACTTTGCACATAAAATAAGGAATAAAGTTCACATCCTAAAGATCATTTTGGAAAAAGAGTGGGCTCAAGGTGATAAAAATTGACCTTGTTATGATCATTTGAAGTCACACATAGGAAAATTGGGGGTCATCTGGAGGACTTGTAATCTTTCTTCATCATCAAGTTTCTTACACATGAAAACTCCTTGGAACTTTTGAAGTGATTTGTTGATAACCCTTTGAATAGAAGGATGTCTTTGTAATCACTCCAAAAAACCAAAAGATGAGCAAGATGTGCTTCTTTGAAGTTCAAAACCCTAGATCCTAGATCAAGAAAAATGCCTTGAGGAACTTTGTCAATTTTGAACAACCTTCTTGTATCAACGAAAAATATTTTGTTAATAGAAGTTGTTGAGGACAAAAATGAGAACTCATAGTCACCAAAACCACTTCCATATCTTGAAAAGTGAGAGAAATATGCACTTGTTACCAATGGGAACAAATCCTTGTCCAAGCATGACAACTTCTCCAATCAATCCCTTGTACTTTTGAACCAAATTTGATAATCTTGAAATATGGTGAACCAAAATAACCTTGCTATGACATTTCCTACAAAACAAATCCAATGGTGAGGTTTGAACTTCTCAAGCTTTATTGACTAGGGCATGGAAATACACTCATGAACCCATGGAGAAACTTGTTGAATCTCATTGCCTTTACCTACATGAGTAACAAGCAAGACAAACCAACACCGCATTTTATTAATTAATAGAAGAAATCAAGACAAAAAATATTCACGATCACAAAAGAACACAAGTCAAGGTGCTTGGTGATTCCTCAAAGAGAGAAGCTAAATATAGGGAGGGGAACCATGAATCCTAATGTGGCCTTGTTGTGATGGAATCAACATGGTATGATGAGGGGATCTTAGGGGGAAAAATTAGGGTACAACATCAAGCAATGTAGTTTAATCGTCCCAAGAAACCTCTAATTTCCTTCTCAGTAAGGGGAGTAGGAATTTCTTGAATGGCTTTGAACTTGGCGGGATCAACTTCAATACCTTTACCACTGACGACAAAACCTATGAGCTTACCGGATCCCACCATGAAGGTGCACTTATTTGGATTTAGTCTCAACTTATATTTCTTCAACCTCTCAAATAGCTTGTGCAAGTGGTCGAGATATTCTTCTTCAATCTGAGACATGGCTATCATATCATCAATGTAGACCTCTATCTCGTGATGAATCATTTCATAAAAAAAAACTACAATAGCCCGCTGATATGTTGCATCAAAGTTCTTCAAACCAAAAGGCATAACCTTGTAACAGAAAATGTCCCACTATGTGATGAAAGTAGTATTTTTCATGTCTCCGAGTGCCATCTTGATCTGATTATATCCCGAGCTACCATCCATGAAGGAGAATACCTTGTGCTGAGCGGTGTTGTCGACGAAAACATCAATATGTGGATGTGTAAAGTCATCTTTAGGGCTCACCCTGTTTAGATCCTTGTAGTTTACACACATGTGGACTTTGTCGTCTTTCTTCGGTACCGGAATAACATTCGTAACCCATTGAGGATAGAATGTAACAGCTAGGAAACCTGCATTGAATTGCTTCATAACTTCAGCCTTGATCGTTTCAGACATCCCTGGACGCATAAGATGAACTTTCTTCTTTATAGGAGAGCAACTTTCTTTCATTAGCAGACGGTGAACCATAATGTTAGTATCAAGCCCTATCATGTCTTCGTACAACCAAGCGAAGATCTCAACATAGTCATGCAACATCCAGATTAATCTTAATTTGACGCTGTCTTCTAGGCTGGCACCTATCTTGACTTCTTTCTTGTCTTCTACAGTACCCAGATTCACAACCACGACTGGCTCTTTATGCGGTTGTATGGATATTTGTTCTTGCTTTCACTGTCTAGAAAGTTGTCCAGGTATATCACAATCTTCCTCACCTTCGTCCTCAGCTTGGTAGATCGGATTTCCAAAGTCAAAAGTGGAAATAGCATAATTTTTATCAATGGGATCCAGAGTGGATGTGGATCTGTAATTTATTATGTGGGTGTGTGTAAGAAACACATAGCTATATTTGAAAGAAATAAAATAATGGAAAGACAGAGAGCACAAAATTTGAATGTAAAACATCCAATAATTTATTAAATGAGCATATGTGCATGAAAGATAACAACCCTAACAAGTGGACCGTTGTGCCCCAGGTAAAGTATAAGGCTTAAAGTTATTATTTATAATTACATATCCCAAAAACTTGAAAGAAATAAAATAGGAAATAACAATTACTCCTGACTAAAGGAGCTTGGTATAAAGTCTTTAGCCTTCTAGTTGTTGAGTCCACCGCTAGTAGTAGGGAAGATCCAGTTGTCTAAATCACAGTCACTATCAGTGTCTTCTATAGCATTGACTCCAATATTGTTGATAGGGAAAGGTGGTCTCCCAGCACGAGCACAACGAACATCCTTTTGAGCCTCTGAGGTGAAACCCAAACTAAATTTGTTTGACTTGTAAGGAATTTCAGGAAGATGACCCTAATTAGTGAAACCACCTTCTTCTACCACAACCCTAGCATCTTTCAGAGAAACCATTCTTGGTGGATACTTGACAATCTTAGGAGTAGTGGGAGTAGCTTTAGCAACAACAGTTGTTGGAGGAATCATTTCAAAGTTCTGGAAGGGAGTCTCAATGAATTCACCATCCATCTCAACATATTTGAATGAATTTAAATGGCTCACCATATACTCTTCTTCTCCATAAACTCTAACATTTTTCCCTTTCACATGATACTTTAATTTTTGATGCAAGGTAGAGGTAACAACGCCTGCCCTATGAATCCAAGGGCATCCAAGCAAACAGGAATGCGTCGTATGATTATCCATCACATAGAAGGTAGAGTCGAAGACCTGGGATCCCACTTTAATCGAAAGATCAACCTCTCCATGTACCATTCTTCTTGAACCATCAAAGGACCTCACCATAATATCATTGGGTTTCAGTATAACCCCTTCACAGTCTAGTCTATCTAGCGCACCCTTCGGTAAGACATTTAATAAAGAACCAGTATAAATTAATACATGCGCCAAGGTAGTGCCCCTACACTCAATAGAGACGTACAAGGCCTTGTTATGATTCTTTCTTGCAGGAGTTAAGTCAGCATCAGAAAAGCCTAATCCATTTTCAGCTATTAGGCTTGCAACACGATTCTCAAACTGATCAGCAGAGGTCTCTTGTGGTACATAAGCAGTCTTCAGAAATTTTACCAAAGCTGAGCATGGGCTTCAGAGCATAATAACAAGGATATCTTGGAGGGCGCATTCCCCAATTGTTCAACAATATTGTACTCACTTTTGCAGATGATTTTTAGTATTTCCTCCATCTCTTGTTTGGAAGTGTAATACGGTGGGAGAGCTGACTTGGGATGTTTTTCGTTTGATCGCAAATGTTGCGGTTTATCAAGAATCTCCATCGACTTTTCTTTTATCCAATGAAGGAAAGGGTGAAAAGAACAGGAAAGACCTTTGAGATTATTACTTGAGTTCGGGGGGTAGATTATGAAAAGAGAAGGTGTTAGCACCCTTTTCATCCATAGTTATTTATGAGCTCTTAGTTGCTTGCTAGATCACTTTCTTTGTTTGAAAATGTGCTTTGTGGTGGTTTTTGAAAGTATTTTTGAAAAGGCGCCTTCGTTTACGCAAACTTTGTAATGGTTCTCGTCTTGTAAGAACGTATACAAAGTGTTGGACTTTTTGAAAATATTTCATGTTTTTGAAAGCGTTTGGTGTGTGTTTGCAAGGATGTTTGTTTTGAAAGTGAGCAAGAAACTAAGAACGTTTCTACCTACTCAAAATTATTTTTTTCATTTCTCACCTTTCCTTTGATATTACTATCTTACCATTGATTGGTAAGAAACCTTATCTTTGGATGTGAAGGGACGGGTGTGGGTCATCGTATAGTCATGAAAAGCAATGCTTTAAGATGTCTTAGCATTTCTCTTTGAGGGACTAAGATCATTTGAAAGGCAACATTTGTAGCGTCATTGAGGGACTATGATCTTGTATTTTTTATTGTTTTTGCTAAAACATATCACATGCATATTATGGCTTTTTCTCAAGGCAACAAGTGGAGTTAACCCTAAAGGTGTAAGTGTGCAAGTGTTTATTTTTTCATGCTTAGTTTATCTTGAATTAGGATTCTCTAAGCATTGATTTTATCTTTTCATACAAACCCTAATTTACTAGCATTGATATGAAAGTGATAAATTGTGGAAAGTAAATTTACTATGCTATTACATCATTTGGGGATGGGGTATACAAATTTACAAATGGGGATTGCGAGAAATTAAACTTAATTATCTATTACAACCATATTGAAACTTGAATAATGAATAAGAATTGGAAGGAATATAATGTACAAGGATATAAATGGAAAAGAAATGGATTTTTGTTTAGAATTTGTTAAGGAAAGGGTTTGGTTTTGACCTAATTAACTAAAATAAATGATTAATTAAATTTAAAAAAATTAAACCTAAATTAATTAAGAAAAGAAATTAAATTTAATCAAAAAATTATTTTGATTTTTTTTATGAAAAAGATTTTTATTTAATTAAACTAGTATAAAAATTAATTAAAAGAAAAACTAAATTTTAAGTTAATTTAATTAAAGGAAATTAAAACCTAGGTCTAATATTAAGAAAAGAGATTAAATTTATAATAAGAAAATATTTTTGGTCTTTTGTCTTAATGAAATAAAAGTATATTGATATATAAATAATAAAAATATTTTTTGAGATTTTTTTACTAATAAAAATAAAAATAATAATAATAATATTAATACTAAAAAGAAAATAAGGTAAGAAAATAAAATAAAAGTCAGGAGGGTGTGAAATTTATTTAAGGTTTATGGAAGTAAATTAGTTTTTGAGTTTGGCCTGGCCCATTAGCATTTTTGTTAGTCAGCAAAAGAAAGAAAATAAAAAACATTGGGCCTGCACTGTAAAACCTGCAAAGAGGGGTGTTAGGAGAAGTAAAAATACAAAGACCCGGTTGTGGAGGCCCAAGGCGCGCTGGCTTGTTCAAACAAAGAAAAGATGGAAAATATTGGGAAAAAAGCAAAATGGCAGCGCTGGGGCTTGAACCCATGCCCTTGACCATAAACGCGTGTTGCCTTACCACGGGGGTGGCTATACATCTGTTAACTTAAACAAAATCATAAATATATATTACAAATCTATTCCTAGAAATGAACTTCATCTTCAACCTCGAGCTAGGGTCCCTGTATCTCATTCATTTCTCATCCATTCTCAAAACTTCCAACATCAAACTTGTTAGAATTTTTACCAGGATTTCAGACATGTAAACATTTTGGACTAACAATCAAAGATGAGCATGTATTTCTAAAAGTACCAAATTCTGACGTAACTTTTTTCAGAGATTCAAACTTAAAATTCCCTAAGCTCAGGCAATATAAATGAAAACTATGGATATGTACAACTTCATGTTAATGATATCTATATTTTTTCTTTGAAAATGAAAGCCTAACAATGCCTAAATGAAGATATGAAAGTTCATAAAAATACCTCAAGAACTGGAAATCGTGAAATGAGTTTGAGCTGCTTTCAAAGAGTTGTGATGATCAGGTTAGCTTCCTTGGACCTCTAGGAAGCTAATGCAATTCTAATCTTGAGCTATGGATGAATGGAATGGTCTGAAGAAGTCAAGTTGCAGACCTCTGTATTTGGTTATGGAGGATGGTGATGGATATGTTACAGTTCCAAAACAGGGACATGGATGGACTATATTTGAGGTATAGAAGCTTTGCAAATGATTTTGAGGGAAAACGCACGAGGGAAATGAAAGATACAAGTTCAAGGGCAGGATTGTGTATCAATGATGTTTTTTGAGTAATTTCTGGTTTGTGATTGTTTGAGGGAGTTTCGGGGCCTTATCATTCGTGTACTAGCTCATAAATAATGCATCTATTTATAAGCAAAAGGTTTGGAGTGCTCTAGTTGATCAGAATTCAAATTTACATGTTTAAGCTCAACATGTGATTTTTTGACAAAACAAGTTTCCATGTCTTGTACTTGGTTCATAGAGTTGTTAACCACGTTAAAAACAATACCCCTAACTTTGTGGATGGAGTGTAATCAAAGAAAACAACTTAGGATCTCAAGAAGTTGACTTTGTGCATAAAGCTTGCTTTACAAGAATGATATGTTACTTTCTCCCCAAAATGGCAAATTAATTTGGATAATGCTTGAATCAATTGGATAATGGTTCAATCAATTGTTTAAACCATTAATTAAGGAGTGAAACACAAGTTTAAAGCCTTCAAAGCAAATATTATGCAACATGTGCTTGAGATTTGAATTCTTGCATATCACAAAATGACCTATAACTCAAGAATGAAACCCTAACTCCATCTCTTCGATTCTCCTTGCTCAAGAATGATCTCAATGAGTTCTTGGACATTTTGGAAAGATTGTAACATCCTATACAACCTTTATGTTTGGAATTTTTGAAGAATCAACTTGGAACCATGTGAAAAGTTACTATGAAGTTAGTACCAAAAATCAGTTTAACTAGGGCAAAATTTCACTACGTCTTTTAGTTTCATGGACATGTCTTCATAAATTCATAACTTGAAATCCAAGCATTTCGAGAAAAAGTTCTGCCCTACAAAATTTTATATCTCATTTAGATCTACAACTTTCATGTTGGAAGTTTTCCTTGAATCATCTTGCATCCTGGTGGATATTTCGCACAAAGTTATGAAAAAATGTTAACTTTCTAACACTTAAAAAAATTTCTAAGTCCTAGAATTTTGAATTTTCAAAGATAATTTTGACTTTTTTAGTTTCTTAATGAACAAATTTCATATTTTGACATGTATTTATGAAATATGATTTTTGAAACTTGATTATGATCAAAAAGTCAAAGTTTGACTTTTCAGTGTACAGTTGACTTTTCATCAGTTGACTGAAATTCATCTGTCAATCCAATGATCTTGAGAGGTGATTTGAACTATGAAATTAGGTCAAGATGGTGAATTTGAATCCTTGAGATCATGTCCTAAACCAATAATTCATTTTCTTGGTTAAAAGTTAAGAACTGAGTTTTCTTAATCAAAACCCTGATTTTAACCATTTTGCCCTTTTGGTGTTCTGATCAAATTTCTTTGAGGAATTGTTATCCAAACTTGATCAATTGACATATATGAGTTCATAATGTTGATATGGATAAAAAATTATTAATTTGACTACAAATTGACCATAGTTGACTTTTCCCTAATATAATTGATTTTAGGTCGACTGATCAACTAACTGAGAAAAAATGTGATCCAAAGCTTGAAACTTGACATGAGTAATCTTGGGGATCCAAAATCATCCATGAAATTAATATAAGGCATTAGAAGTTGAATCATCTTTGTAAAAACTCAAACCCTAATTTTGAGTTGTTAGTGTTTGAGGAGGTGTCTTGAGCTGATCAAACCTTGTGTAGTCTTGAATCAATGGAGATCTTATGAGAGATTTCTTGAGAAATGAGAGGGAAAATTTTGGGGTACAACCGGAAGTATCTTCAATAGTAACATCTTTTGATGGTGCCTCCGTCTGGGCAGGCTCAATCATCTTCTCTTTGCCCTGAGTGTCACTAGTTGACTCAGTAGTAGGGATACAAACTCGTGTAGAGATAGTCTTTGGAGGAGAGATATATGGAGAGAAGACCATTCCCGTTCTGGTAACTTTACTAGTCCCAACAATATTTTCGACATTGAGGTTAGTAACTTCAATATCTTCATCTTCAACAATACATGATTCTTGCTTAACACCATGGTGATAAACTTCAGCTCCATAATTCCCGGGAACAACCTTATCAGAGGAATATGGGAATGGCCTCGGTGCAGTAATAATCAGGGGAGCCGCCCTAGGCTCGGCAATAATCTTTACACGACCTTTATAGGTGATCCTTAGAGGAGTATTGGAAATTGTAATTATAGAAACATTTTCATGTCTCAACTATTGAGACATACTTTCATGCAAACTCTTCACGGGCGAAGTCTTCTCAAACAGAATTTCACGGCTATCAATAAACTGATGAATACCCTTCTTCAGCCACATACAACCATTAGATTGGGACACACAATGGTAACAACTTTTAAGGCAACCCGGAAATAAACCGGCTTGCAATAACACTTATGGTGGAGATATAATAAACATCATCAATAGTGTTAACACTTTTACTATGACTTGGCATAGGTGCAGTGATTACATTAGGGGTCTCAGGAGGATCAAATTCAATCTCTTTCGTGTTAATCATATCGTAGATTTTGTTCTTCAGGGTCCAACAATTGTTCGTGTCATGCCCGGGACTGTTGGAATGATAAGCATGTCTTGCATTGGATTGTACTTGGGATAGGAAGTGTTGGGAAACTGAGGAGGATCCCTTAGTGTAATTAGTTTCACCTTCAATATATGCTTCAATGGTTGAGACAAAGGCATATTAATCTTAGTAAACTATCTCTTAGGTATGTCCTACCTGCGCTGATTATTTTGTTGTTGCATGGTCGCAAGGTTGGAAATCATTACTACTGACATAGCTTGATGACAGTCTCCTTTCCCACGACCCTTCTGGTCGTACACAACATTATCCTCTTTCTTCTTGTTGAAAGGCTTCTTTACAGCATTTGAAGATGCAGCCACCTGAATTTTCCCACTTCTGATTCCACTTTGAACTAGTTCTCTAGTTAATATCAGCTCGATGAATCCGGTTGAAGAGCTTCCAATCAGATGATTAAACAAAGGCCCTGTCATATTTCCCATTAACATATAAACCAGCTCCCTATCAGACAAAGGAGGTTGCACTCTTCCAACCAAATCTCTCCACTTCTGAGCATACTCCTTAAAGCCTTCGTTCGAGCCCATAGTCATACTCTGTAATTGCACGTGAGTTGGTGCAAAGCCAACATTGTATTTGTATTATTTATAGAAGGCAACAACCAGGTCTTCCCAAATGCGAATGTTGGTTCCTTCCAGTTGATAGAACTATTATAATTGCGTCCCCGATAAGATTTCATGAAAGAAGTGCACCCATAGTTTTCTGTCAGCAGTATGGGGTTGGATTTTCTGGACATAAGACAACAAATGAAGCTTAGGGCAAGACACACCATCAAATTTGGAAAAGACGGGGACCTTGAACTTGTGAGGGATAACAACCCCCGAGATAATACCCAACTCTTAAAAATATAACCCAAGAACTCTATAGATCTCCATAGCATTGAGACGATCTTCCAGTTGTTTGTATTTGTTGTCAGCCGGAGGATATTATTCATCTGAATAGTCCGATTCTTACTCATCAGAACCCTGGTTGTTATTCTTCTCAGCCTTCATACTTTTATCATCTTCCCGTTTGTCATCATTTTCATGTTCAAGCTCCAAAGCTCGCTTGACCAGACCTTTGAGCCTCCTACCCATGTTGAGTATGCCAACTGGTTTCTTGATTTTCTCCTTCCTCTCTTTAGTGATGAGGCCCTTTAGCTATTCCTTCCCCTTGTCTAGATTCAGGAACATTTGCTGAAATTGAATGTTCCGAGCTTGAAGTTCTTTCACAGTTTGTTTGAGAGCCATCTTTACTGAAATAAACAGTAAGAAGATGAGAAAACTTCTTCGTGAGGAAAACTTGTTATGTATGACATGCATGATATGTAAATGTAATTTTTTCAAGGACCTTATGAGATTTAAATTCTTTAACCAAAAGAAAACAAAAACAAGATTTTTATTAGTAAGTTCATGTGAATAAAAAAGATTATAAAGGAATAAATGAAAAACTCTTAAGGCTTTAAGTTTCTCATGGACGTCTCCTCTTTGTGTTGACATATGTGTTAAGACTCTGATCCTCGCGAAGTTGCTTCATAAGCTCCAACACTTTCTTCTTACTTGCATAGAATTGAGTCTCAAAGGTGTTTCGTTCTTCCTTGAGTTGAATCCAGGACTTCTGCAATTCTTAAAGGTCAATAGGCATGTCTGGATGAAGGATGGTGAGAGAAACATCTCCTTCGACAATAGGCTCCATGATTATTGGTAGGACAGAGGGATATGGCATCATAAGGTTTTGAGCACGAGCTTGTACCCATTTGAGATAGGGCTGCAGAGGATGGAGTTCTTATGCCCTAGAATCCTGCTATCAATCATATTGACCATACGTCAAGCACGGATAAATCTTTGTTGATAACCTTGAAAATCGTTGTCATAGTTGAATACAAAGCCCCAGATAAGCATATCATGAGGATCATATCTTCGATCATAACCAAACTAATGTAAAGCTAGAGAAGGGTTGTAATTAATGCCCCCCTTATGCCCATGAGTGGAACATTAGGGAACTCTCCACAACGGTCAATAATAATGATGTCTTCCTGATATCGGGAACACCAATAAATGTCTGAATGAGAGAGTGACATTATCTTTTGAGAGAACCTCAAACCTTGTTCATTCTTCATTATCAAGAGGGAAAGGTGCAAAATAAACCACCTGGATAGCAAAGGTATACAACACATGAGAGTTCCTTGCTTCCTCATGGTACGAGTGTGAAGAGAATGCAGAATATATTCGAGCAAAGTAGGCATAGGATTATGAGTGAGGAATATCTTGATGGCATTTACATCTATAAGTTGGTCCAGATTGGGGAATAGTACCAAAACATATATTAGTAAAGCCAAAACATCTTCTAAATCATGAAAACTCATGGCATCTAGAAACAAATGAGCTTTCTCCATCAGAAATTTTGCAAGGAAGCCTTTAACCCGACTCCTAGTTTCCCAATTAGATGCAATGTCAGACGGTTTCAGGTGCAAGACTATGGCAATATCTTCAGGTCTTGGATTTTTCTGTAAACCAGTGAAGGGTATCTGATCCTTTGAAGGCACTCCAAGTAACTTAGAGAACACTTCCATTCTGGGCACCAACTGATAATTGGGGAAATTAAAGCAATGGTTTTTAGGATCAATGAATTGGAATAAAACGCTCATCAAACCTTCTTCAAAATCGGAGATAACCAAGCTGATAAAATGACCATGTCTTTTGTTGAACTGAGAGCTTTCGGGAACCTTTGAGACCAATTCTTTGAGTTTAGAAGGTATTCCCATAAAGTTGATATGAATAGTATTTCTGCGAGCGGAGGCTATGGCCTACAAAACAGAACAAAGATAAATTTCTTGGTCCTTGAAATGGTCAGTGAAAATGTTATGTTATGATGTTATGTTTAAACAAGATAGCAAGCACGAGAAAATCACACAAAAGGCATTAGGTTTTAAGGATTGCATGAGGTTCATAGGTAAGTACCATCTTGAAGTTTAGTTGGCTTAACTTATCCTAAGAATAGTAATTGAGTTCTAGGAGTCTCAATTCACTAATATTTCTCTCAGGCATTGTTTCAGCAGAGCAACTGACTTGCCATTGAAATATCCCGAGAGTCGAATCTCAATGAGCGTAGTATCGAGTATCAACCAACTTTTGACTGCACAAAACCCGACCATCTCACTACTTTCTAATGGCTAAGTTGGGTCAATTAATGTTTTAAGGTTAGTTAGTGCTTATGACACCACCCGAAAGCGTAGTGTTATCCTCGACTGACTCAAGGAACACCAGTACAAACCAATGTATCGCACTAACATAGCCATCACTTCAACCATATTGATTTACTTTGTACAGTTTCCATGATTTATTTCTACTTACCTAAAATGTCCCCAGATATGGGTATAGGATCTTTGCAAGAAATTAAACCCGAGAAAAACCCTAAATATAAAGCAAACAAACAAATAAAGCAATTAAAAGTGATCTATCCCTAAGGTAACCCCTCTTTTTTAGGTATAATCCCCAGTGAAGTCGCCAGATCTGTAATACGGTGGGAGAACTGACTTGGTTTTGCATTTTATCGCAAATGTTGCGGATAGAAAGAGTCACCACCGACTCTTCTTTTATCTAATAAGGAAAGGGTGAAAAGAACAAGAAAGACCTTCTAGAATTTTCTGAGTTCGGGGGGGGGTAAGTTATGAAAAGGGAAGGTGTCATCATCCTTTTCATCCGTAGTTATCTACTGAATCTTAATTTCTTAACTCACTTTGTGTGTGATTTATTTGAAAATGTTTTGACAATGCTAGTTTAAGACATACTGCTTTATAATAACCCTTGTATCACTCCTCAAGAGTGTTTATAAAGCGTTTGAAAGTAATTGTTTTAAAAGTGTGAGGTGTGAAAATTATTTTAGTTTGTGAGCAAGCAACTAAGGTTATCTTACCCACTGAAAGGTCTTTTGTTATCCTTTTCCTTCTTTGTTAGGGATGTTGTTATCCATATAATTAGTTGGTAGGTAGCCCCATCCGTTGGATGTGAAGGGACATGCGTAGGGTCGTTGTTTTGGTCATTAAAGGAAACATATAGGAATACCTTAGAAATTCAAAAGGACTGTCATCATATATTTGTAAGCAATATCGAGGGACAAAATCATTTCTCATAGGCAACTTCGAGGGACATCGCAGGACTGTGATCTTTATGATGACTTTAATCGAGGGTCTTTGCTAATGGTATCCCTATGTTCGAGGGACACGACCATTGTTATTCTGAAAGCAACGAAGAGAGTTTACCCTAGAGTTGCGTGTATGCAAGAGTGGTTCAATTTAGTTATGTTTGTCTTGAGAGTTAGGGTTATCTAGCGTTTTGTTTTAGATCTTGCCATAAAGGCCTAGTTACTATACAGTTATATATATACATACATATATTCATACAATAGTGCAGAAAGTAAAAGTGTAGGAAAATAAACCTAGGCTATTACGTCCCATGAGCAGTTACATAATGGGAAAAAATACGAGAAAATAAACTAAGCTATTAGAAAATCAACCATGTAACATATACATTTGTTTTCTAGAATTTAAATAGCAAAGAAAAAAGAAATTAGAAGAAGGCATTTAAAACCTAAACAAAATTCTAAGTGATAATAAAATATTTTTAAAGTGTGAATTAATAATTAACCCTAATTCTAAGTAATTTAAAAATAAATTTTGAAATAATTTTTTTTTTATTTTAATTAAAACAATTTTGTTGGTCAAAAATTAAATTAATTAATTAAAAAAAACCTAAATCTAATTTTTAATGATTTTTTATAGTCTTTTGATTTTATTTTAAAAAATTAATTAAATTAATAAAGCAAAAGCAAAAATAATAAAAACAACAAAATTGAAAAGTTGGAAAAAAAAGGTTAAAAAGAAAGCCTGGGGTGGGACTTGAACCCACGCCCCCTAGGTTACAGGCGCGCGCCTCACCCACCAGGCCATGATGCTTGTTGTGTTTGGAGAATGAATGGAAATCATTATATCTCTTCCCTGCGTGTTATCCTTGAAAATAAAGAAAATTGACAAAAGGCTGGTTCGAACCCACGCCCTTATACACGCAAAGCCTTGAAAATGCATGCTCTTGCCACTGGAGTGGCTGTTACATCAGGTTATGGAATAAAAACAAATAATTATATAATAAAACAAACTTTTTATTTTTATTTTAACAAGTTTCAGCACAGGTGGGCCCTACTATTTTGAATCAGCCAATTGGGAAACCCTATCATGCCACACTAGAGTCAATAAAACCATCAAACCTTGACTCACCGGAGAAGCTTCAGAGCCCTAGCTCCGATCGTCTTCTCCGGCCACCACTTTTTTTAAAACCTGCAAAAAATCAAAAGATTGAAAAGTTAATGGGACACTCGCCCTCTAATTCAAAGGCTACGAATCCGATGGTGGGGTTCTTTTCTCTTGAATGTGCCTGTAAACACAGATCTGAAGAAAACATATTTCTATGCCTTAAAAATGGAATATAGAGATTCATGCATCAAAGCTTGCATGTGATACATCAAACTCATCCTAAATCATATCCTGAACACATTTGGGCTCATCAAACACAATAGTAATGCATGGAATTTAAGATTGAATTCAAAGGAAAAAAGCAAACCGGTGGAGTTTGAAGCATAATTTATAGGCACAAAATCTTCTCGTTCTTGGGTTGGATGTGTTCCTGAGGATTTCAGAAAGAGGTTTGGACACCTCGTTCAGACTGTAAACCTTTACAATACGATCTCCACACCTTTCTTTCAAAATTTTGAGTTTGTAAACCTCGTTTTTAGACAACTCCTCTTGTCTTGTTGGTCTGAGTTGTTGTGGTATTTATAAGGCATGGGATTGAGTCAAGAAATATGGCAAAATATCATGCAATCATGGCCAAAATAAAACAAAAATCAAACATGTTTTCAAGCTTCCATTTTTTGAGATTCTTGCCATTTTAGAGCTCACACGGTTTTAGGCATGTTTGTCATGTGTTCTTGGGCCTCAATATGATCCAAAACTAATCCCATATGCATTGGTCTATCATTTGTGATTTTTATTAAATTTATCTTGAGTTTAATTGAATACAAGTAAAAATAAATAAAATAAAAATAAGATAATGCATGAATTGATTTATGGGTCCTTAACTATGTCATGAACATATTTGAACTTCAAAATTTATGCCCATTTGCTAAAAAGTCTAAAATTACTCAATTGAGATTTCATGCATTTTTGGAAAGATCCAGATGTTCTCTACAATATCTATTTTGATCATTTTTGCATTTGAAGACCTTATCTTGATGTAAGTGCATTGATAAAAAGTGTCTTTTTGTTGACTTTTGAAATGACCTATAATGTTTTGACCCATATCTCTCAAATGAAGCACTTTTTTGGATTTGAGCTTAGAGAGTCAAAGTTGTAGAGAAATGTATTTCCTTCGAAATGAGCTTTTGTTGAGGAAAATCTGATGAAGCATGTGAAAGTTATGCTTGGTCAAAGTTCAATTGACTTATCATAGATGAATGATCAAAACCCTAATTTAGCAACTTTTGACTTTTGAGTAATCTCTTGATGAATCATGATCAACCCTTGATCAACTGATGAATGTGACTTAAAATCTTGATGTTGACAAAAAATATTGAGGTTGAATGTTTGTTGACCACAGTTGACTTTTCATCCAATACAATTGTGTAGCCGTAGAAATGTTGAGACTAAGCCATTGGATTGACTTGACTAGAACAAATCAAATAAAAATCGCCACTATGCTTTATTGTTTCCAAACAATAGGAAAAGAGCGAATAACCCAAAAGAGGGGGAGAGAATCTAAGTTCAGGGGTTGGTTATGCAAAGGGAAGGTATATGCACCCTAAACATCTACAGTACTCCACATGAATATCTTTGAAAATTTGTGTATTTTGACTATAAGTGTTATATAAAAATATATGGTGGGGATGAGAAAAAAAGTATTTTAAACAATTTTTAGACCCGCCGCAGTTGCGAACCTTTATTGCCTATGTACCACCTTCCGTGCAATAGGGGACCAGGGTACTCGTAGTTCACCTTTAAAAATTTTAAAACACAAGTGTGTTGGTTAATTTTAAGAGACAAGACATCATCGTCTTATCCGAGTGGAAGAACATACTTACTACCCACGACAATGAAAAAGGAGAATTTGCATCATCTCAAAGTGGAGGATATGGCTTGGATTTTAAAATCAACAAAGCCTCGCTCAACACCCAAGTGAAAAATATCTCACTTCACTACATATCGTACAAGTATAATAGCTCATGTCACTACAAGGATTGACAAGAGGCTAATCTTTTTTGAGAAACTTTTAAATTAAAAGCCAAAGTGGCAAAATAGTTAGAATGAGATTGATTGACTTTTAGTCTTCTCAAAAATGTCAAAGTATGATTAAGTTGGTTAAAGTTTGATTAAGAAAATATTTTGAAAAGGGCATGGACCTAAGTCCAAGTTTATTGTGAAAGTGGTTCAAGTTTTAGAAAACAAGAATAGGTTTGAAAAGGAGGGAGAAGATTTTTGAAATTAAAGAAGATGGGAGGAGATGAAGAGGCTATCCTAAAGCATAAGGTAAAATCTAGGGAAAAGAGTCGTCTAACCTAGAAGAAGCCAACACTTCACATAATGAGTCAATGTAGAATTCCAATCCTTTGGATTGAAAGCAAACAAGCAAAGATAATAAACCTCTTTAGAAAATCAAGCTTAAAATGCATTAAGTCTTCACAAAAATTAGGCAGAGTAACGGTTGTATACAGATGAATTCTCAATTACAGACAAATCATATAATTAGAATAACCTGCAAAAAAAAAAATTAACAACCCAATGTCTCAGGGTAAACACCAAGAACTCCAGACATAATAACAATAAAAGTCACAAAGTTCCAAGGTAGGTTAAGGTATCTAGTAATAAGTCTAAGAAGTCCATAACTCCAAAATGCCAAGGATAGTAACCAAATAGTCCAAGTAATATTAAAGCTTTTTTATTTGTTCAATTTGGTGATTAGGTATCTTCAAAAAGAAAATGAAAAGCTCAAGTGAGAAAAATAAAAATAACATAAAGATAAATGCTCAAGTGATAAAAGATGAAAATAGAATGAAATGTAAATGCTAAGACAAATAGTACTTAAAATAAAAGCATAAAGTAAAAGTATAATAATAAAAGTTAATTGTTAATGAGTTAGAAATTAGAGGTTAGTTGAACGACCATATTGAAACTTGCATTTGAAAACTCATTAGAAGATTGATAAAATCAAAGCCTCTCAACAACAAGTTTCATTTGCTTTTTGTCAAGTATATCATTTATTTTAAAATCTCAAGGCAACAATAAATAATCAACGATGTTTAAATGATTCACTTAGTCCAAAATTCATGAAAGTCAATTAGAGGATTGATAAGACCAAAGCCTCTTAATGATGAACCTCAAGGTTATTAGATCAAAGGTTTTAAATTAAACATACTTGGGCTTACAAACATATTTTTGGGCCACGAATGATCATTTCTAAAATCGGGACAAAATTTAGCGCTATGTTAAGCAATCGTAAGTGGACTAATATAGAAGTCGCACCTATTTTAAGGCTGGTCAATAAAAATCTATGTGCCATATGTTTGGAGAGATGATATGTGAATCATCCTCTAACAACATGTAGCAAAATGAGAAAGGGATAAGATGAAGAGGGAGGGGAATTATTTGAATAAAAAAATTTGATCAAACTATCATTAAAATTATTCATCCATTTTAGTGGAGTTAAACTCAACACTCAAGTGAAGACTTAAAAAAACTTCATTAACGAAAAACAACAGAGCATACTAAGGGAGCTTTATCGCGCTAAGCGCGTTAAGCAAGCTCTACCATGTTAAACGCGCTACACCAGAACAAGAAAAGAAGGACAACAATTGAGCAGTTCTAGTGCAAGCCTCCACTTATCACCTACACATCTCATTTACACAACTCAATAGAACGACACATATACACATTTCCTCAAGCTAATAAAAGAAACATTTTTGAAAAAACCAGATGAAAGTGAATAAACAAGTTGAAAACTGAAGATTTGGGAATTTTAAAACATGTCTAATTTCAACTTGTTTAAACAACAATCAACACACTACCTAAACTAACACAATGAAAAATAATAAAACATGTTTGTTTTATGTCATAAGCTTGAAGTATAATATTTACAATTGTTTCACTTTGCTTTGGATGGGTCAAATGCTTCCACTCCTGCCTTTTCTCTCATCTCTTCGAGCTCTAACCGAAACATTACACCTAACTACACTTTTGTCAAACATGAAACAAAATAAGTATACTCTATACAAGTATCAATATAAAAAAGTTTCTATTTAAACATTATAGACAATATAGACATTATTTGCAAAACTAAAAAATAAAGAAACTATCGCAATGCGATCCAATAAAAACACCAATCCTTGGAAATGGCGCTATTTAGCTGAAGCGGTAAAGCGACAAGAAAAAGTAAGTATTTTATAGGGTGATATAGGTTATATTATATCGTCTCCATATGGATTTGTGCTATTGAATTTCCGTTTGAAAAATCTCTTGTTAAGGAGTTTGGATTCGAATGGGTTTGAAGTAAATGCGGGAATTTAAAGTTATTAACAGGAAAAGAGTTCATTCTTTGGAGAAGAGACTTATAAAGCATGCATATATTCCACTCCTCAATGACTTAAACCTATCGACCATTAAAACTCAACCTACTAGACTCATCAATGCCATCACGTATCAAACACAACACCTATTGTATCACCTCGACGGTGATCTCTCAACCACCTTAACAACACATAAGTCAATCGTGTTACTCACATCGACGATCTCTCAGCATGAAACATCCAACACAATGGCATTAATCAGAGATACCCATGTGAATAATAGTTCTAAATATATCTCTAGAATCCAGACACTATTAGATTATCATCCTAAATAAGAATTCGAGCAGTATATGTCTATAACAACCCAAACCCTAAGCAAAGAGCAAAAGTACAGGATAACAATCGATAGATATTTGTAAAGCAAGTTTTGTACAACATTGTGGGCGAAAAATATACATGAGTTCAAGGTAAATACATATACAAACCCAAAAAATAGAGAATACACAAGGAAGAAGATAAATAAACCACAAATCTCCTGGTTTGTCAGTTCCGATCAAAGATCAATCCACCCTGGATCATCCATATGTAAGCTCCATAGTTGTTTTCTAAGCTAATCTACCCAAAAAATGAGAGTAATGAAATTTGGGAACAAATACACCCCAAAAACCATAACCTAGAAATGAATGAAATGAATGTTATAAAACAAATCTCAACAAACCACGCTTAGCGGTACTGGCGTGCTAAGCGTGACTTCTTTATTTTACACATCAAACCGCCTAAAATCGTGCTAAGCGGACTTCACGCGCTAAGCGGTCTCATAAAATACGCTTCTGCCAAATCTGTCAAAACACTCATAGCGCTACAGAATCCTCTTAGCGCGCCTTCCTAGACAAAACTTCCCAAAAATGGACTTTTATTCTGAAAACATGCATTCGGAGTTATGCCTTCGACACTTTATTCCTTGTTGCTCAAAATGTGCAACAAATACCTACAAAATAAGTAAAATATATCAAACGGTACAAAAATGAATAAAAATCACAAATATATACAAACTAAACATATTTACACAAAATTCGTGTTTATTCAACCAATGTTAACAACAAAAAGTTGATAAGTCCAACAAAAAGTATATATAAAAATAGCTACAATTTTCACTTATCAGTGTGATTCATGATTGAGCTTGGATTATTTTAGATTATTTAGTATGGTTTTTGTACTTAGGATTTATTTTTTTCATGTTGTTGTTGTAGTTTAGTGGTAAGTCTTGTCTTGCTTGTGCGTTTTTATATTTGGACCATACATTTGCTTTTGTTTTCCAAAACTTTTTGATTCATGATTCTTGGTAATTACTTTTGTTTCTCAAGGTTTGTTGACTTTGTTTGAGGACAAAAAATGTTGTAAGTTGAGGAGAGTTTGATAAGTGAAAATTGTAGTTATTTTCGTATATAAGTGTTGTTGCACTTATCGATACTTTTTGTTAATATCCTTTGAATAAACCCCACATTGTTTGTAAATACATTTTATTTGTGTATAATCGAGTTTTTGTGTAATTTATGTAGTGTTTGATAGTTTTTATGTCTTTTGTAGGTATTTGTTGCATGTTTGGAGCATTGAGCAATAAAATGTCAAAGACAAGCCTTCACTTTCTTCGCACTAATCCATGTGGAGACGATAAAACAAAACTAAAAATACTTATTTTTGCTTGCTGCTTTAGTGTAACAACAGTGCCGTTTTGGGTTTGCATTTGGTGTAAAGAATGAATATATATGGTACAATGTTTCAATTTGAGGAACTGACAAAATGTACAATGTTCCTTGAAATTATGGCACACACAATATAAATATCAAGACTAATGTCTCAACACACAATCACAATGTCAAGTCAGATGTTACAACATGTGTTGACTAATAGAAACTTTTACCAAAATAAAACTATATATAATCTTAAAGTGCAGATGGTAAAAGAACACACTGAATTGTTAACACGGTTCGATTCAACTCACTTACTCTCGGGGCTACCAAGCCTGGAAGGAAATCAAATATCAATAGTATTAATTCTAAGCATAAACAGTCCCATTTTACCACTTATCACTTAATCCCTACCCAACACAAGTTTTACCTAGGAAACACCTAGATATAAGAATCCCCTCTCACTTCCAATCATCGCAGTGATATCAAACAACCCCAATCCCAAGGAATGTCTCAAGAAACCAAAAATAAGATTACTCATCCAATAAATAGTACTTAGTTTGCTTAAAAGCTTCACTAAGAACAATACTCAACTCTTTTCTTAAAAGCTTTGAGGAGAATAATAACTTGATAAACAAGTAACAATTAGTTAACTCAAATGCATCAAAAGATACATGAGGACATAGAAAAATAACTGAAACTCCTTGAAGAACCGTCAAACCCTAAGACTAATAAGAATAGGCGTCCCCTTACTTTTACAAATTTCTTAATGAAATTAGGTCTAGGTAATTTCTTTAAATACTCTTCAACGATCCATGGGCCTTGAATCTGCACCCAGATATTCCTAGTTGCATAAGCTGAGGTCTACACCAATTGTGCAGAAAGATCTCCTTAAATCTTGGAACAAAATACAAGGTTTCGTAAATTGTCTCAAAGCCCTATTTTGGAAACCTGTGTACAGTTGGAGATAAATCTAATGTTTTAGATTAAATATTCTTGACCTGCGAAAATCAGTGAGATGAATCCAAAAGGAATCTCACAAAATCAATTTAAATCCTGTCATGAATAACCACAACATGCAGTGATGTTCTGTTACAAGATGTCACAACATCTATCAGAATATCTGACTTCGAATGAACTTGACCAACGTGTTAGAACATCTTCCATAACATCATGTTGCAAACCATGTTTTAGCAAAATTGTTGCCAATCCTAAAACCATGGTACTAACAATCTCCCCTTTGGCAAATTTTGGCTAAAACAACCAAGGGCTAATTAAACTGGAGAGATGAATAAAACCACAATGAAATAAGACCACAAACAAAAAAAGTGCATCATAAAAATATACATCGGAGTTATAACAGCTACAAAAAAATTAACAGGTTCAACACTTCCCTTGTAAAACATAATAGGTTATCTCCCTCGAGGAAAAACCCACGCCAAGAGAGATATCCAAAGGATTATTAACACAGATAGGCTGGATGTTAGAACATCTGTTAAGACATCCTTATCCTTCATACAAAGTTACATCACTAATCGTAGCAGTAGAAGCAAAACAAGCAAGCAAGATTATAATGCTCCCCCTAAATAGTTGAGTCGATGAAGCAGCAACACTAGCTACTCCCCCAAAACACTGGCTACTTCCCAAAAGTAGTAGCACAGTCCTATCACAATGTTAATCAACATGACAAGACATGTGATATAACATCAGGACACACACACATACTAAACACAACACTTTACTCCCCCTTTTAGCCAAAATATTGACAAAAATTGGAGTAAATATATACAATGAAAACACACATATTGCACACCAGTAATACCACATATGGAAGCACACAAATTAAGAACAAAATAAATACACAGGTGGAAACAAACATTGCAATTGAACCTAAGGCTCCTCAAAAATGCAGACACCAAGTTCACCCATAAGCTTTTCAAACAATTTTGCATCCAAAGCTTTGATAAAAACATCAGCTAGTTGTTTTTCAGTGCCTATATGCTTTAGAGTAATCACTTTATCTTCAACAAGATCTCTCATAAAATGATATCGACTGTCAATGTGCTTAGTCCTGCTATGCTGAATAGGATTTTTTGAAATATTAATAGCACTAAGATTGTTATAGTATAATGTCATGACATCTTGTTTGACATTACACTCCTTCAACATTTGTTTCATCCACATCAATTGTGAGCAGCTACTCCAAACTGCAATATACTCAGCTTCAGCTATAGACAAAGAAACACAATTATGATTCTTACTAAACCAGAATATCAGTTTAGATCCTAAGAAGAACCAAGTGAAGTACTCTTTCTGCCATCAACACCTCCTGCCTAATCTGCATCATAATACTCTACCAACATGGAATATGATCCATGAGAGTATAACATGCCATAGTCACTTGTACCATTGATATACTTCAAGATCATCTTCACTTGATTGATGTGACTTGTTTTTGGCTCAGCTTGATATCTTTTACAAACCCTCACAATAAATGTGATATCAGGTATGTTAGTTGTAAGGTACAAAAAGCTACTAGTCGTACTTCTGTATAGGCTTTGATAAACAAAAACACCTTTCTCATCTTTTGAAAATTTCAAATGAGTAGGAGCATGTGTCCTTTTATGACTTGCATTCTCCATTACAAACTTCTTGACTATGTTCTTGGCATACTTACTCTGAGAGATAAAGATAGAATCATCCATCCGTTTCACTTGAAGTCCAAGAAAATATGTGAGTTCACCAATAAGACTCATTTTAAACTCTAACTTCATCTATTTGACAAAATGTTGGACCATCTGGTCTGATATTCCTCCAAACACAATCTCATTAACATATATTTGAGCAATCATGAATTTTCCATCATTCTACCTGACAAACAATTCAAAAGTTCAATTTCCCTAGGAGCTACTGACTGGGGTTTAACCCAAACCTACATTAGGGGTCTCGTCCCAACTAGACTCCGAAGCTTATTGCTCCCACGTGCGTGACATTGGTCTCAAAGTATCTGAAACCACCTACGATAAACAACCACGCTACAACAATCAAGAGTTCCTCGGGCTTGTCTATTCCACCTTTCTTGTATCCATTATTGACCAGAAATTATGTTAACCTCTCATACCAAGCCCTAGGAGATTGCTTTATTCCATAAAGATCTTTCTTTAACTTGAACACATGATCTTTATGAATTCTGATTGATGGACCCTTATTGACTTGATTTTCATTTGGTTCAGCATCAACAACTTCAGTATTGATGTTATCCTCACCTATATTTTCTAACTCATCATTCATATGGAATGATGTTCCAACATTATCTTCAGCATCATGTACATTATATGTACTTGAATCATCAACCACAATATTTATAGATTCCACCAAGACCTGAGTTCTATTGTTGAAAACTCTATATGCTCTTTTTTTTGTAGAGTAGCCAAGAAATATCCCTTCATCACTCTTGGGATCCATCTTTCTGTGTTGCTCACGATCAGCCAAAATATAGCATTTACTGCCAAACACATGAAAGTGTTTGACTATAGGTATTCTCCCTTTCCATAACTCATATAAAGTATTTGAAGTACCAATTCTTAAGGTGGCTCTATTATGAATATAACAAGCAGTATTCATAGCCCCTGCCCAAAAATAATATGCCAAATTCTTTGCATGAAGCATAACTCTTGTTGATTCTTGCAAGGTTCTATTCTTTCTTTCCATAATCCCATTCTGTTGAGGGATGATAGGTGATGAGAATTCATGACTAATACCTTCAGAAGCACAAAATTCAGCAAACTTGATGTTTTCAAATTCCCTACCATGATCACTTATGATCCTAACAATATTCCTTTCCTTCTCTCTTTGAAGTTTTTGACATAATTCCTTGACGATATGAAAGACTTCTGATTTCTCTTTGGTAAAATATATCCAAGTGAATATTGAAAAATCATCAATAACAACATAAGCATACCTTTTTTCCACGAAAAGTTTGAACCTAGATAGGTCCCATCAAATCCATATGAAAAAGTTCCAAAGGTTTTGAAGTGGTCAAATGTTGAAGCTTTTGATGAGACATATTGGTTTGCTTCCTAATTCGACAGTCTCCATAGACCTTTCCTTCTTCAATTTTGAGATTGGGGATGCCTCTAACTGCTTCTCTAGACACAATCTTCTTCATACCTCTCAAATGCAAATAATTGAGTTTTTGATGCCACAAATTGACCTCATCTTCCTTGGACATCATACATGTGGAAGTATAACTGACTCCTTGGGGTGTCCACAAGTAGTAATCCTTAGACATATCTCCTTTCATTAGCACTTTATTCTCCTTATTGGTGAATACACATTCAGATTTTGTGAAGTGGACCATAAAACCTTGATCACATAAATGGATAATGCTAATTAGGTTGGCAGTCGGACCTTTTACAAACATGACTCTATCAAGTTTAGGAGATCCCCCATAAGCTTGACTTCCAACACCTTTAATCACTCATTTGGCACCATCTTCAAAAGTGATATAGCTAGTTGTATAAGGTTTAACATCTACTAATAAGTTCTCCACACCTTTCATGTGCCTAGATCATCCATTGTCAAAGTACCAGTCTTCATCAGATGATATTTTAAGAGAAGTATGAGCAATGAGACTCTTGACAGTATCTTTCACTTTCCATTCCTTCCTAGTTTTGATCACAGAAGAATTTGTACTAGGTTGAGATGGACGCTTGTGATATCCACGAAGCCTGTTGTAGACTTTCTCTATGTGACTATATATGCCTCAAAGATGGCATGTTAATGGTTGAATATTGACTTTTGTCTGAGCTTCCTGTGGTCAGGAAGGATGTTGTGACATTTGATCAGACATCAGGCTTCTATCCTTCATTCTAGCTGGGACAAACTTTGTCTTAGGAACTTCTTTCTTGTTCTTCAAGGATTGATAGTCAAACCATATGTCAGTAAATCTTTTGCCTTCTTCTACATCTTGAAGAATTTAATCCAACACATCAGATCCCTTGTTCAATATCCTAACACCTTTGACTAAGTTATCAAGTTTTGATGTTAACAAGGTTACTTCACTTTGAGGTTGAGAAATGTCAACTAGGTATTTCTCCTTTTCATTTTGAAGTTAGACTATCATCATTCTTTTCTTTACCCCTATTTGGCATACTTTCTCAACCTTTTTGTACAGATCTTTGTAGGACTCCAATATTTCAACATAAGAACTTTCTTCTACCATAGAGTTGCACCTTCCTGTTAAGGCAGTTAAAGTTTTGGAAGATTCTTTCTTAGAGGATTCATCACCTTCATAAGTTGTCATGAGAATTTCCCAGGCATCTTTAGCACTAGTGCATGTATATTTCTTCCCAATATCATTCTTTTCTACTCCATAAAATAGAGCATTCAAGACCTTAAAGTTTGCATAAGCTAACTCATTATCCTTTTTGGACCAGTCCTCCTTTGGTTTCAAAGACTCATTCCCATCTTTGTCCTTCATGACAGAATGATTCCATCCTTTCATCATAACCTTCCAAGATTTCTTGTCCATGGCTTTCAAAAGAGCTATCATCCTAACCTTCCAAAAGATATAATTTCCACCATTCAGCATAGGTGGTATGTCTCAACGTTCTCCTTTCTTGTCCATAGTGCTAGAAAAAATATTTTCCCTAGAGCTCACCCAATAAAAAAATAGGGTGCATGCTCTTATGCCAATTGATATTCTGGAACACACAATATAAATGTCAAGACTAATGTCTCAACACACAATCACCATGTCAAGTCAGATGTTACAACATCTGCTGACTGGCATAAATTTTACCAAAATAAAACTATGCAGAATTTAAAAGTGCAGAAGGTAAAAGAACAAACATAATTATTAACCCAGTTCGATGCAACTCACCTACTTTGGGTGCTACCAAGCCAGGAAGGAAATCCACTATCAGTATTATTAATTCTAAGCCTAAATAGTCTCAGTTTACAACTTATCACTTAATCCCTACCCAGTGCAACTTCTACCTACGAACCTCCTAGATATGAGAATCCCCTATCACTTTTAATCACCATAGTGATATCAAACAATCCCAGTCCCAAGGAATGTCTCAAGAAACCAAAAAGAAGATTACTCTTCCAATAAACAACACTTAGTTTATTTAAAAGCCTCACTAAGAACAATACTCAACTCTTTTCTTAAAAGCTTATAGGAGAACAATAACTTGATAAACAAGTATCAATTAATCAACTCAAATGTATCAAAAGATACATAAAGACATAAAAAGAAAACCAAAACTCCTTGAATAACCCTTAAACCCTAATACTAATAAAAATAGGCTTCCTCTTATTTTTACAAATTTCTTAATGAAATTAGGTCTAGGTAATTTCTTTAAACACTCCTCAGTTATCCATGGACCTTAAATCTACGCCCAAATATTCCTTGTTAAATAAGCTGAGGGCTGCACCAAATTGTATAGAAATATCTCCTTACATCTTGGAACAAAACACAAGGTTTACTAAATTGTCTCAAAGCCCAATTTTGGCAACCTGTGTACAGCTGGAGATAAATCAAATGTTCTAGATTAAATATTCTTGACCTATGAAAATCAGTGAGATAACTCCAAAAGGAATCTCATAAATTAATTTAAATCTTGCCAAGAATAACCACTTCCTATAGTAATGTTCTGGTACAAGATGTCACAACATCTGTCAGAATATCTCTCTTCAAATGAACTTGACCAGCATGTTATAACATCTTCCATAACATCATGTTGTAAACCATGTTTTAGCAAAATTGTTGTCAATCCTAAAACCATGGTACTAACATTTGTGTTTCAGGAATCTGTAAAATATTGTTCTATATTCTATAATATGGTTGTGTAATACAGGTGCATACGACATTACTAAAAAAAATCTTATCCCGTCGGTTTTTACTTGAAACTAAGGTAATAACATTGAGCTATTACCTCGATTTTACATGATACTGAGAGTTAATATTAGATGCATCATCCAGCTCTGAAAATAACAAAAATGCATATGTTGGTGATCGAACTCATGCGTCGGTAACCTTACCTCTCATCTTTTTAGTAACCAGGTGAGTAAATAGGTAGCTTTTCATGTTACCCTCCGTTACTTCGCTTCCTTAGATGTGTTTTTTTGTAGTAGTGTATTTTCTCCTAAACTAAATCCTACAATGAATATAATTACATACTCTAAGATAATTCAAACTTCTTAAGAAGATAACTACTTTTCTGACTACTTATGGCACGCCAGGGGTTATCAAAAAATCACAAGTAGATGAAGATGAAGTTAGATAATTTCTTCAAAGTCAGAATTCATCTACGTCTTTAAAATTTCTATTATTTATTGAGATGAAGTTAAATACTTTCTTCTCTTTTTATTATATATATATATATATATATATATATATATATATATATATATATATATATATATATATATATATATATATATATATATATATATATATATATATATATATATATATATATATATATATATATATATATATATATATATATATATATATATATATATATATATATATATATATATATATATATATATATATATATATATATATATATATATATATATATATATATATATATATATATATATATATATATATATAACAAAAAGACTAACATTAAAACAACATCAACTTACAAAGTGTGTTGGCCTTTTTTGAAGGATAATATTTTGGGGTTTGACATTGAATTATTTGAGTTCGCTATGCTTTTAAAAGCAGCGAAGGCCTCCTTTCTTGCTCTAATTCCGAAAGTGGAAAATCCTCTCTCTTTGGATGATTATAGGCCAATTTGTCTTATTGGTAGTATGTATAGAATTTTGGCTCAGTAACTTGCTTCGAGGTTGAAGAAGGTAATCCGGAAGTTGATTTCAAATTTCCAATCAAATTTTATCCCTGGTAGAAATATGTTGGATGGGGTTTTGGTTGTTAATGAAATTTGGGATTTGGCTAAGAGAAGTAAGAAGAGTTGTGTGATGGTGAAGGTTGATTTTGAAAAGGCTTATGATTGTGTTGCTTGGGATTATTTGAGATTTTTTGAGAAGGATGGGTTTTTTGAATAGGTGGAGATGGTGGATTGAAGTGCTTGTCTTTAATAGTTCTATGTATATTTTTTAATGGTAGTCCAACTAGGGACTTTGTGGTGACTAGAGGTTTGCGGCAAGGGGACCCTTTATCCCATTTCCTTTTTCTTTTGGTGGCAGGGGGATTGGCGGGAATGATGAGGAAAGCTTCAAGTTTAGGTGAATTCGCTGGTTTTAAGGCCAATGAGAGTTTGCATTTTGAGATTTTTCAATTTTCCGATGATACTTTGTTGATTGGTGATGAATCATAGAATAATTTGTGGAGTGTGAAGCCAATTCTTAGGGGTTTTGAGGGGGTCTCTAGTCTTTGTGTCAATTTGACCAAGATCCAGTTATTGGGGTTCAATTTGAATCCGGATTATTTCCAAGCAAAGTCATCATTTTTGAATTGTGTGGTGGACGCCACATCTTTTTCCTTTCTTGGGATTTCGATGGGGATAAATCCTATAAGTCGAGATGTATGGAGATCTATTGTTTCAAAGATGAGGATAAAGTTGGCGTGTTAATAGAATAGACATTTATCTATTGGAGGAAGGGTTGTCCTGTTAAATTCGGTCTTGTCAAGTATCCCAATTTAATTCTTTTCCTTCTACGAGGCGCCAAAAGTCATCATTAATGAGATTATCAAGTTTCAAAGGGTCTTTTTATGGGGGATGTTGAGACTAAGAAGAAGATCAATTGGATTTCTTGGGATAAGGTGTATTTGCCAAAGAAGGAGGGGTTTAGGAGTTAAGCATTGCAGAAAGTTTAACCTCGTGTTGCTCAGCAAATGGAGGTGGAGGATTTTAAATGAGGAGAACTCTTTGTGGACTAACATTGTTTTTTACAGGTACAATGATATTAGGATAGCTATGATTTTATATTAGATGATCCACAAAAGGAATATAATATCACTTTGGCGGAAAGATTTTGTTCGGTTGGTTCAACGAGAAAAGATCCATTGGAAAATTGGTTTCCTTTATCTACTTCTTGCAACCTTGGGAATGGTGAGATTATTGATTTCTGGGTTGATCGTTGGTTGGGAGGTTTTCCTCTTTGCAACCGTTCTCCTTATCTGTTTGGGTATGATGATCATTCTTTTTTAAAGCTATGTGATAATGCTTTTTGGTCCAATGGTTCTTAGGAGTGGCACATTAAATTCCGTGAAGGTTTTTTACACAATGATTTGAGGATTTGTTAAGGTTCATTAGTGTGGTGCAGCCCACAATTGGAGTTTCGTGTATGTTTTTTTGGTGGAAGAGTCCTCCAGGATACTCGGTTAAGGCTACTCATGAGATGATTATGGAAGGAGACTCGCAGGGTCATGGGTTCAATTAGAGCTGTCAAAATGGGCTACCCTGCTCTAAACAGGTCGGCCCATGCGGGCATCGGGCTTTTTCAGGGCCGGGCCCAAAAATTTCATATTTAAATGGGCTCTATTTTTACTACCCAGACCCAACCCTGTCTGGACTGCGGCCTATCCGACCCTAAAAGCGCCCCGACCCTAAACGGCCCATTTTAAAAAAATTTGAAATTTTCTCCTTATTTTTGTAAGTAACCATGCAATTGCATACAATAATATATATATATATATATATATATATATATATATATATATATATATATATATATATATATATATATATATATATATATATATATTAAATTTCATATCGAAAATTAGGAATTCTAAATAATCAATATAAGTTAACAATTAAAATGTAAAACAACACATTAACTTAATTCAAACTATCCAAAATGAACCACAAATTACCCAATTCAGCATACAAAGTTAAATAACTTATTCCAACAAGTTTTAAGTTATAAATATTCATGACAATTATAATTCTATAATAATTATAACAACAAACTGTTATAAAATTTTATAACAATTATAATTAGATTGATGGGATATAATTTTATAACAAATTGTTATATATCTGATTTGTACTAACTATATCCTTCCATAAAAATTATATCAGAGCTTTTTAAACCTCATCTCAACCTTATTTTTAATTAGAATACATTATGGTGTATTTTCTATACTATCTACATAATTATATTAGGATGAAACGTTTTAGTTTGAAATTAAGTCAAATCATCAACTTTTGTTTGATATTTATACCTTTATAATACCAAATAAAATTAAAATACATAATACCCAAATTATTTATAGCACATCTAGAATTTCATCACTTTAGACATCGAAATTTTCCATTTATACCAATTGACCATTTATGCTACATGGGCTCAAAAAATAAGGTATAAATTGTTTATACCTTTCCTAACTAACATTATATCTAGAAATTCATACAGAATCAATTTTATTTTGTTGGTTTTTGGGTGCGCCTAAGACGAGGCTGAATAAAGTGAATTACAAATTTTTATTATTTTATGTGATGATGTTCTTATTTTTCTGATTTGTGTATGAATATGAAAGCGGTAAATGCAGAAAAATAAATAACACCGGATATATCCTGGTTCTCCTTATAGTCGGAGAGTACTCCAGTCCCCTTTCAACACGAAAGATATTTCACTATAGTTAAAATTATTGTACAGCCTATCCATACCAATTGTGATGTTTACTATCTAACCTATAGGGAGATCAAAGGCTCTTAAAACCTTTAAGATCTAAATACTAAATACAAGAAGAAAAATCCTCTTCAATCCACACACTTGTTTCCAACAATCCTGAAAACAAGATAACCAATACAAAGTAAAAAGAGAACAATCCTCCTTAATACTCTCTTGCTTCCAACAGTCCTGGACAGCAAGGTTACACCACAATCACTTTGGAAAAAAGATTAGAAACAAATTCTTTAAGTAGATATGAAAGTTTATAATTAATGTCAATATCAAATATTGATCTCTTCTCTTTCAAGACAACAATTCAATAAATATATTAAACAAGTTCTCAATGCATATGATGAAAATTTTCTAATGATGTATTTGAAAATGTAAGAGTAAAAGTTTCATGCAAGATCAGAATATTAATCAATGCACTTGTTTGAAAATGAGATACAAAATATTATATTGCATGTTATGATGGTTGTTGTTGTTCTTGTCTTGATTTGCATCAGAAATGAAAATGAAATTTATGCATGTAATGCACCCTTTCAAAACACCTCAAATGAGAAAAAAGATACAATGGTTGGACCCCAATAGGTATCACCCAACAGTCAAGTAAAACAGAAAATATTTGAAATTTTTCTTCAGCGGTAACTGGTTACTATAGGCCTGTACCGGTTACACAGACGCGATAACGTATATATTTTTTAAATCTACATGCTTGTAACCGGTTACCCAAAAGTTGTAACCGGTTACCACTGAACTAGTAATTTATTTTTATTTCTGCAAAGCCCTGTAACTGGTTACTGTAACCCTGCAATCGGTTACCACTGAGTGAAAGTAATAAAAACTTATTTTCTAAGTGATGGACATGTAGTGTTTTACTCTTAAATGATCATGACACTTATGTAAAATGTTTAGAGTATATTTTGAGCACTAAAGTAACATACTATATTGAATTGGAGTTTTGTACCATATTGAAGATCAAATACCAAAGTCTTCTTTAGGAGTAACTTAACATGCAAGCCAAAACTCCATTTTGAGTAGATACTTTTTCTTCTTCTTTTGATAATGTCTTTTGCCTTGATCATGATGTTTGTAATCATCAAAACATAAACTTGTTGAAGCATGAATCTACATATTTTTTTCTTTTCTTTAATTTTTTTATGAATTAGGAAAGTATAATTTCTAATTAAATTAAAAATACTTTTTTTTTACCGAAGGCCTACCCATAGCCCATACGTGTTGGCCCATAATTTTCAGGATTTTTTTAGGCCGGGCTAAATAAGGCCCGAGAGTAAATGGGTGCGAAAAATAAGACCCAGGCCCTAACTTTTATCGCACCCAATGGATCGGCCTATGGGCTTCGATCCATTTTAACAGTTATAGGTTGAATGTTAACGTTTCTAATGTGTTATCTTGCTTATGAAAAACTAAGATTCCAAATAAGGTGTTAATTTTCGGTTTGAGGTTACTTTTGAATAAGATTCCAACACGGTTGGCTTTGTCAAAGCGGGATATTTTATCCTGTCAACATGCTTTGGTTTGTTCGTTGTGTTGGATGGCAGAGGAAGATATAAATAAACTTTTAGGGACTTGTTTTGTGGCTTCGGGGTGGTGGAGCAAATTTTATGATTGGATTCGTATTGATGCTTCTTTTATCTTAGATAATATCTTTAATTGTCTTAAGGCTTTAGAAGTATCATGTAAGTCTTTTTTTGGTGGTGAATACTAGGTGGCTTTTTGGGTTGGTTTTTTGTTGGAGTATTTGGTGTTGTAGGAATGAGATCCTCTTTAATGGAGATATCTTGGCCAATTTTGATACCTTTGGAATGATTAAATTGTCCGCGTGTGTAGCGGTAGAAATTTTGAGACTAAGCCATTGGATTGACTTGACTCGCACAGATCAAAATAAAAATCACCACCGTACTTTATTGTTTCCAAATCAATGGGGAAAGAGCTAGTAACCTAAAAGAGGGGGGAAAGATTCTAGGTAAGGGGGTTGCTTATGCAAAGGGAAGGTATTAGCACCCTAAACATCTACGGTACTCCGCAGGTACCTCTTTGTAAATTTGTACATTTCGGCTATAAAGATGTTGTATAAAAAATAGATTGTGGTGATGAGAAAAGAAGTATTTTTTATGATTTTTGCACTCGCCGCGGTTGCGAAACTTTAGTGCCTACGTACCATCTTCCATGCAATAGCGGATCAGGGTACACATAGTTCACCTTTAAAAATTTTAAAACACAAGTGTGTTGGTTAATTTTATTAGATAAGACATCACCGTCATTGCCCGTGTGGAAAACATACTTACTACCCACAATCATGAGAAAGGAGAATTTGCATAATCTTAAAGTGGAAGATATGGCTTGGATTTCAAAATCAACAATGCCTCACTCAACACCCATGTGGAAAATATCTCACTTCACTATATATTGTAGAAGTATATTTGTTTGCATCACTACAAGGACTGACAAGAGTCCAGTCTTTTGAGAAAAGTTTTTAAAGATAAAAGCCAAAATGGAAAAATAGTTTGAATGAGATTTATTGACTTTTAGTCTACTCACAAAAATGTCAAAGTATTGTTAAATTGATTGAAATTTGATTAAGAAATAATTTTTCAAAATGCATGGACATAAGTCCAAGTTTATTATGAAAGTGGTTCAAGTTTTAAAATAAGAAGAGCTTTTAAAAGGAGCGAGTATATTTTTGAAATTAAAGAAGATGGGAGGAGATGAAGAGACTATCCTAAAGCATAAGGTAAAAGCTAGGGAAAAAGAACCATCTAACCAACAAGAAGCCAACATTTGACACAGTGAGTCAATGTAGAATTCCCATCCTTTGGATTTGAAACCAAACAAACAATTACAAAAAGGACCTCTTAAGGAAACCAAGCTCCATTTGCATTAAATCTTCACAAATATTGGGCGGAGTAACAATTGTATACAGATGAATCCCAAATCACAGACAAAGTATGTAATCACAATAACCTGCACACCAAACAAACAAACAATCAAATGTCTTGGGGTAAACCCCAAGAACTCAAGGTAAAATAATAGTTGAGGTCACAAGGTCTCAAGGTAGGTCAAGGTCTCTAATCATAAGTCCAAGAAGTCCACCACTCCATAATGCCAAGGATAGTAACCAAGTAGTCCAAGTAACATTAAGGCTTTTAGGGTTCAAGTTGATTATTAGGTATCTTCAAAAAGAAATGAAAAGCTCGAGTGTGCAAAATAAAATGACATGAAGATAAAGGTTCAAGTGAACAAATATAAAAAATAGCATGAAATGTAAATGCTAAAGTAAATGGTACATAAAGTAAAAGCATAAAAATAAAACATAAAAATAAAGTCAATTGTTAGGAATTAGTAGTTAGTTGGATCACCGTCTTGAAACTTGCATTTGGAACTCATTAGAGGATTGGTAGAACCAAAGCCTCTCAACAACAAGTTGTATTTGCTTTTTGTCAAGTATATCATCCATTTAAGAATTCTCAATATAACACTTAATGATCAGTGATGTTTAAGTGATCCACTTTGACCAAAGGGTTCAAATTGACATACATGGGCTACAAACATAGGTTTGGGCCACGAATGATCATTTTCTTAAATCGGGATAAAATTTAGTGTTATGGTAAGCAATCGTAAGTGGACTTATGTAGAAGTCGCACCTATTTTGAGGTCGATCAATAGCATTATATGCACCTCATGTTTTGAGACATGATATGTAAATCATGCTCCAATAATATTTGGTTCAATAAGAATGAGATGAGATGAACAGGGAAGGGGAAATGAATAAACCATATTTGAACCAAAATTTAATCAAACTATTATTAAAATCATTCATCCATTTTTATGGAGTTAGACTCAACACCATGGATCCAATGATGTCAATAAAGTTCATGATCAAAATTTTAATCCATGATCAGCTAGAATATATACAAAAAATAAAACTATGTTTTAAAAAAAAAGAAAAAAAAAGGTTTTTAAAATGATTATAAAATGGAAATAAGGGAGAGAAATAGCAACTATATTCAAATTAACCAAGAAAAAATAAGTAAGACCATAGAAAAATCAGGAATGAACTCAAATATTTTTATGAAATTTTTGGTAATTTTTAAAAGTCAGAAACTATTTTTAAAATTAAAAGAAATAGGTGAAATAAGTCAAAAATGATTTAAAAAAATAACAAAGTCAAAAATAAATAATAAATGAGGTCACCAATATTTATCAAAATATCATTGGATCCTTCCCTTTTTTTTTTTAGAATTTAAAAATAAAGAAAAGTATTTTTTAACATTTAAAATAACTCAAACAAAGTGTAAAATTATAAAAAATACCAAAACACAAAATAAAATTGTGAAAAAATAAAGATCAGAAAGAGAAAAATCAAAAGTAATTTTCATAATTTTTTCAGATTTTTGAGTTAAAATGAATTTTCTATGAATTTTTTAAGTTTAAAACAATTTAAATATAAAAACCAGAAAATAAAATAAATTCAAAAAATGTGGACCAATGGATGAGAGTCAAAACGCGTTAGTAATCAAATCCAAGGGATCTGGCACGTTGTGCATATCATGGTCAGTACTGAATAAAGCATTGAATCAAATATAAATCAAATTTTTTAAAATTCCAAATGGCACGCTTTCATTGGCTGAAGGATGACACGTTGGTCATCTTGAACCTCCAGCCAGTCTCAAAACCAGGTTCCTCAAACTGTAAAATTAGAACAGGATACTGGTGTCATTCGCTTCGTCTCATCAAGACGAAGACAACCACACCTTCGCGAAAAATTTATATAAATTGTAGCTCAGTCATTTTTAAAAAGAAGTTTTGAAAAGGGATTTGAAATTTCATGATCAAAACGTGCTTCCAGTTGAAAACAAGTGTTGCGACTAGAACCAGGATGATGAGAGCTTCACAATAGTATCAAAGTTTGAGAGAATTGGTGAAGAAATCGACCTATTGAAGTTAAGTTGCAGAGCTCTGAAACTGGACTTGGCTAGCACAATTCAGGGACTTTAGAGCTTAATTCTTCTTTTGTTAGCTTCAGTGAGATTCAACGAAAGTTAACTGACAAAGAAAATGACTGAGAAAGGATGTAAGAGCAAATTCGAAGTTACAGAAAATTGAGTTCAAGAGAGAGTTTGGAAGGGTGATTCTAACTTTCCAAGCTTGAGGAAATGAATGATGGACGACCCTCTATTTATAGGGAATCAAATGGGGTGCTCAAGCGTGTGAAATGATGAAGTTTGGATGGAAATCATGTGAACCTGATACAAGAGCAAAGTGTGATCCATTTTGCATCAAAACTCATCTAATTCTTGCGTTTTGATGCACTAATCACTTTTGGAAGTTCAATAAACATAATTAGAAGCAAAAGAATATAGGAATTTTGTGACTTGGTGAAAAATTCAGTTTCAAATTGCCAATTTCAAACCCATGGCATTTTCAACTCAATGGGTCTTAGGATATGATTATTGAAGCTTTAGAAATAGAAGATTACAAGCTTTACAATGTGAAAAGAATGGGATCAAATGGTTGTTTGAGCTGAAAGTTGTAATGAGTCAAAGTTGGAAAAAAAAGGTTGACTTTCTATACTTAGAAAATTTTCTAGGTTTTTCTTCAAAAATGACTTGTAATGTCTTGCATTCAAACATGGCTTTCCACTTGAAATTTTCTCTTGACCCAAAGAGATGGCATGGAATGGATCTATTGAATGACATTTTGAAACTTAAAACATTCAAAATTTCCAAAAATTAAGAGATTTATGACTTGTTGAAGTTGGAAAAATTTCATGAAATGACCTATAATCTTTTTCATCCTCAAAGCATCTTCCATGCATTTTCACACTTTGCACATAAAGGAGAGGTTGAATTTCAAATCTTCAAGATCATTATGGAAAAAGAGTAGGTTCAAGGTAATAAAAATTGATCAAGTTATGATCATTTGAAGTCACATAAGGGAATTTAAGGGTTCACGTGGAGGACTTGTAATCTTTCTTCATCATCAAGTTTCTTCCACACAAAATTTCTTTGAAATTTTTGAAGTGATTTGTTAATAACCCTTTGAACAGAAAGATGTATTTGTAATCATTCAAAAGTACCAAAAGATGAGCAAGATATACCCCTTTGAAGTTCAAAACCCTAGCTCCTAGAGCAAGAAAATGCCTTGGGAAACCTTTGCAATTTTGACCAATATTTTTGCACAAATACCTTTGTTATGTGACTATAAGTTATTGAGGATGATAAGGAGAAACCAAATCAACCAAAACCATTTCCAAATCTTGATAATTGAAGGAGATATGCACTTGTGATCGTTGAAATCAAAGACTTATCCATTTGAGTCAAACTTCTTCAATCAACTCTTGTACCTTTGAACTAATTTTGACAACTTGAGGCATGATGAATCATAAAAGACTTTGTCATGATATCACTTCAAGATATCTTTAATGATGAGGCTTGAATCTCAATGAAGCTTTGTTGAGGAAGGCACATAAATGGACTCTTGAATCCCTAGATTAATCTTAATGGAATGTATTGTGCTTTCACCTACAACATCAACAATTGGAACAAACACTCATTGTATTTATTAGTTAAAGGATGATAAATACAAAACATAGATGATCAAACAATACAAGTCAAGGTTCTTGGTGATTCCTACAAGAGCAAAAGATAAAGATAGGGAGAAGAAACAAACCCTAGTGTGTGACCTTGTTGTGATTGAATTGATATGGTATGATTAAGGGATCTTAGGGGCAAAAATTAGGGTACAACAGCTGCCTTTATTTAAGTTTCTTCTATCTGGAGATATGAAGATTAAAATATTCATGTCGACGCGATTGAAGATACTTAAATATAAAATAAGCCCTATTTTTGGCCCTAAGATGCCATGCAATGCTCATGATTATGAATGATGACGAAGAAATCTAAAGGGATGCAAGACACCAACTTGGGATATAAAAAGTAAAAGAGGGAACAAAAGTAAAACTTCACCTGGAAAATAAATCACTGGTGCAGAAAAGACAATACTCTGTTTTGGTAATGCCCAAGAGAGCATCTAAAGCATCGTCAACTCAAAAATTGAGGAGAGAGAGTGAAGGATAACAGTGACTGACAGATAACTGTGAACTATCAACTCACTGAGGGAATAGCAAAAAAAGTAACATTGACCCATCGGGGAAAGGAATGGTAAGATAATACCAGTAAATTTCAAGATGTATTCAGTACTCATGATTGTGAACAGATGAACTTCTATTGGGCAATAAAATCTCAACGGTGAACGACCTTCCATAATGACAAGGCTACCATTCATCGGAAAAAGATCTCAGCAACAAACTACCTTCTATAATGACAAGGCTACCATTCATTGGAGTAACAAATCTGAATAACGAACTACCTTCCATAATGACAAGGCTACCATCCATTGGAGTAACAAAATCTCAACAACGAACTACCTTCCATAAGGACAAGGCTACCATCCATTGGAGTAACAAAATCTCAACAATAAACTACCTTCCATAATGACAAGGCTACCATCCATTAGAGTAACAAAATCTTAACAACGAACTAGCTTCCATAATGACAAGGCTACCATCCATTGGAGTAACAAAATCTCAACAATAAACTACCTTCCATAATGACAAGGCTACCATCCATGGGAGTAACAAAATCTGAACAGCATTCTATTTCGTCTTAGCGAGTTGTTCTTTTTTTTTGGCGAAGTATTTCTTGACTGCATCAGCATTCACGGGACGCGGGAACTCCTCACAATCCATTGTTTCAAGAATCAGTGCACCGCCAGAGAAGGCTTTCTTGACAACATATGAGCCTTCAAAATTGGGAGTCCACTTGCCCCTAGAATCAGCGTTAAAAGACACGATCTTCCTGAGTACGAGGTCGTCTTCTCTGAATTCACGACGTTTGACCTTCTTGTCAAAATCTTTCTTCATTCTCTTTTGTTATAATTGGCCATGACACAAGGCCATATTTCTTTTCTCTTCTATTAAATTCAGCTGGTCAAAACTATTATGGACCCATTCAAACTCTGATAACTTGGATTCCATTAATACACGCAAAGATGGAATCTCAACTTCAATGGGATTGCCCCTGTTGAAGTGCGTACAGATGATTGATACCCATGCAGAGAAAAAGGGAGCATTTCATGCTTGTCTTTATAAGTAACAACCATTTTATGGATGATCTTGTTGATGTTTTTATTGTCCGCTTCAACAGCCCCATTCATTCTTGGCCTATAGGGAGATGAATTATGATGGACAATCTTAAATTCCTCACAAAGTTCATACATAATTTTGTTATTCAAATTTGAGCCGTTGTCGTTGATAATCCTGCTTAGCACACCATACCGACATATGAGTTTGTTCTTGATAAAGCGCACTACCACTTATTTAGTGACATTAGCATATGAAGCTGCCCCACCAATTTGGTGAAGTAGTCAATTGCCAGTAACATGAAACAATGCCCATTTGACGCCTTTGGTTCAATCATTCCAATCATGTCAATACCCCCATATAGAGAAAGGCCATGGGGAAGAAATAACATTGAGAAGTGTTGGAGGTACATGAATTTTATCAGCATAAATTTGGCATTTATGGCACTTCTTAGCAAATTTATAACAGTTAGATTCCATGGTCAGCAAATAGTCACCTTCCCTAAGCATCTTTTTCTCCATTTAATGTCCATTGGCATAGGTACCAAATGACCCTTCATGAACCTCATGCATTAACATATCTGCTTCGTGTCTATCCACGCATCTGAGCAAGACCATGTCATGATTTCTTTTATACAGTACATCTTCATTAAGGAAAAAGATATATGCCAACCTTCTTAATGTCTTTCTGTCTTTATTTGATGCACCAATTGGGTATTCCTGAGTCTGAAGAAAATGTTTGATATAAAAATACCAAGGTTTTTCATTTACCACATCCTCTGTTGTAAACACGTGAGCCGATCTATCCATACATCGTACCGTAATACGAAGTACATCATTCCAAGTATTAACTTGATACATAGAAGCCAGAGTTGCCAAAGCGTTCGCCATCTCGTTTTCATCTCTTGGAATATGATAGAATTCATCTTTGTTAAAGAAGGGTAACAACCTTCTAGCATAATCTTTGTAAGGGATCAAGCCAGGGTGACTAGTATCCCATTCTCCTTTAATCTGATTAACAACCAAAGTCGAATCACCATACATATCTAGAACCTTGATTCTAAGATCAATGGCCTCCTCGAGGCCCATAATGCAAGCCTCATACTCTGCCATATTATTAGTACAATCAAATATCAGCCTTGCAGTAAAAGGAATGTGTGATCCATCTGGAGTGATGATCACCGCACCAATTCCTTTTATGTAAGAATTCATTTCTCCACCAAACACCATGCCCCTACGAGGATTTAGGATTTGGACCTTCCCCAGGAAAAGGTTCATCATAATCTTTTGATTTCAAGAACATCACATCCTCATCGAGAAAGTCAAATTTGACGGATTGATAGTCATCTACACGTTGGTGAGCAAGATAATCTGCCAGCACACTTTTTTATGGCCTTTTGAGTGTCGTACTCAATGTCATATTCAGACAATAACATTTTCCAGCGGTTAATTCTTCCATTGAGAGTAGGCTTTTCAAAAATATACTTAATTGGATCCATTTTGAAAATCAACCAAGTAGTATTATTCAACATATATTGTCGCAACCGCTTTGCTGCCCAGGTAAAAACGCAACATGTCTTCTCCAACATAGAATACTTTGACTCACAATCAGTAGATTTCATACTGAGATGGTATATGGAATACTTTTTCTTTTCTGTTTCATCTTGTTGTCCCAAAATACAGTCCATAGAACTATCCAACATTGTTAGATACATGATCAATGGTCTTCCTTCAATGGGAGGGAGCAAGATAGGAGGTTCAAGAAAATATTCTTTGATACTTTCAAATTCCCTCTGGCAATCCTCTGTCCACACACAACCCTGGTCTTTCTTTAGCAACTAAAAGATCGGTTCACATGTTGCGGTCATGTGGGAGATGAATCTGGAAATATAATTCAGACGCCCAAGGAAGCCTCTAAATTACTTCTCAGTCTTTGGCGTGGGCATTTCTTGGATCGCTTTGACCTTATCTGGGTCAACTTTAATCCCTTTCTGGCTGACAATAAAACCCAACAACTTCCCTGATCAGACACCGAACATGCATTTATTTGGATTGTAGCAGAGACGATACTTTCTCAAATGCTGGAACAAATTCAACAAATATTCTACATGCCCTTCTTCAATCTGGGATTTGGCATTCATGTCATCAACATATACCTCAATTTCCTTATGCATCAGATCATGGAATAGGGTTGTCATAGCCCTCTGGTACGTTGCACCAACGTTCTTTAACCTAAAGGGCATCACTCTGTAGCAGAATGTTCCCCAGGGTGTGATAAACGTTGTTTTTTCCATGTCCTCAGGAGCCATTCTTATTTGATTATATCCGGAAAATCCGTCCATGAACGAGAATACTTTAAATTTTGTTGTGCTATCAACGAACATATCAATGTGCGATAATGGGAAATCATTTTTCTGACTAGCTTTATTTAGATCTCTGTAATCTACGCACATGCAGAATTTTCCATCTTTTTTCTTTACGGGCACAATGTTGTCTATCCATTGAGGATACACTGATGTCATAAGAAAACCAGCATTTATCTGCTTTAAGACTTTTTCTTTGATTTTTTCTGTCATATTAGGGTGAGTTCTTCTCTACTTATGTTTGACGGGCGGGCACTCTGGCTTCAAAGGAAAATGATGTTCCACAATATAGGTATCTAGACCCGGCATATCTCGGTAAGACCAAGCAAAGATGTCCACATACTTTTTCAATAGTTCAGTCAACCTGTTCTTCATATCAGGATGCAACGATGCTCCAATCTTGACTTCCTTTGGCTCTTCTGCTAAACCCAAATTGATTGTTTCTAATGACTCTTTATACGCCTAAATGGCATTTTCCTAGTGCTCGAGAAACAGTGAAATATCTTCTGGAATATCATCATATTCTTCTTCTTCTGTCCCAAACACAATATATTCAAAGTTGGAAGAGGGTACAGGGTCATTGTATTCAACTTGTTTATTAATTAATTTGCACATATGATATGTGATTGCTTTTAGAAACTAAAACATATATCAAGTTATTATGAAAATTTATTTTCAATTATTATTTTACTCAAAAGGTTTTTTATCATTACCATTTTCCATGAAAAAGCAGAAAAATAAAAGACACAATTTTGAGAATCAAAGACAATTTTTATTTATGATTTTAATTATCAAAGTATGCAGATGAGCCCATACAATATTAACTTTCATTTTGGGCAGAATGAAAGCTTTTTGCAAAGAAAAAACAAATTACTTTGAGACATGGAAGCAAGAGGGAACATCATAAGTGACCCAGTTCTGGATTCTGACTCCAGGCGTCACATAATTCGGCATTTCTTGATCTTCTTCATCCTCCTCAATAACATTAACTCCAGAAACAGTTGGATGGCGGTAGCCTCCAATGCGGAAAATATCATGATAGCTGCTCCTAGTATACTTTGACTTCACGCATTCGCCTTTTCCATTCTTGGCAGAGAATCCTAAACCATCCTTGTTCTTGTTCACTGGAGGATCAACGACCTATCCCCATACTTTACTTGGACAATTGCGCACAACCTACTACGCATCCTTGAATGAAGCCATAGAATTCTCATTCTCTCTTACGTTATCAACAGATATAGCTTGGAAATGTGTCCCCACAGCAGCTTTATATGCTTCTGCAATACTGAAAGATGACAGATGAGATATCAATAATGCTTGTTCTCCATTTATAATAACCACTTTTCCTTCATGCACGAACTTTAGCTTTTGGTGCAGGCCGGAAGTGACAGCCCATGCTTTATGTATCCATGGCCTTCCCAGTAGAAAATTATATGCGGCCACAATATCCATGACTTGGAAAGTGATCTAGAACAGATGCAGACCTATATGAATAGGCAGATCGACCTCCCCAATAATAGACTCTTTTGACCCATCGAAAGATTTGACAATAATACCACTTGGGCGCATAGGATCCCCTTGATATTTTAACTTCATCAGCATACTCCTCGGTATCACATTCAAGGAAGATCCATTGTCAATCAGCACATTTGATAATGAATCCCTTTTATAGTTATTGGATATGTGGAGAGCCAAATTGTGATTCCTCCCCTCGTCAGGCAATTCATTGTCACAAAAGCATACATTATTACATGATGTAATATTACCTACCACACTGCTGAATTGATATAACGACATGTCATACTCCATGAAGGCCTGGTCCAACACCCTCATTAAAGATTCTCTATGGGCAGCAAAATTCATCAACAATGACAAGATAGATATTTTAGAAGGAGTTTGCAATAACTGATCCACAATTCGGTAGTCGCTCATTTTGATTATCATCAAAATATCATCCACGTCCTTCTCCAGGGTAGCACCACTAGACTCCCCTATAGCCTTCTTATCTTCAACATTTTCCATAACCTTCTTTCCAGCATTATCATTTCCTCGAACAACCGGTGAAAATACATGACCACTACGGGTCACTCTACTAGTCTCGACAATATTTCCAACATTAGATAAAGGCTGGATGGGAACTTCCACACCATTCCCCAAAATTGTAGCATTATACTTGTACGGTACAACTTTGTCTTATTTGTAGGGAACAGGCCCTTGTAAGCAAATCACCACAGGGGCAAAAACTGGCTTGCTACAGTATTCAATTTCAACAGGGGGAGGAATTATTGAAACATGGCACAATCACATTCACACCATCTTCAGCAAATTTTGACATTAAAGAATCTTCGCAGGAGAATATACCCTCATCTGAGGAAAAGAATTTGTCCGCTGAAGCATATTCATCATCTGATTCTTCCTTAGTCAAGCAAACTTTAATCTTATTTGCTTTGTGGTAATCATCTCTTTGGCTTGAAACCTTGATGGTTCCATTATCCAACAACAACTGAATACCTTTTCTCACAATTGAACATCCTCAGGAGTCTTTGCAGCAAACTCGACAAGATCCATAGTGGTGCTCTACCTGACCATCCATATGACAGAAAGTAGCATGCAATTGTACGAGAGCATCGTTCATATGCTCCACATCAAAGATCCTAAATTCTCCACTACATCCAAAGACCATTTTACTTCTTCCTCATACTCTGCCCTGGGCCTGATTATATGGATGAGGTCCTCATCTACCATCTCCTATAAATCAGCCTTTATTTTATCATAACCTTGTATATTAGTACTACAGATACCACAACCAGCATGGTCATGAGTATAGTAACTAAACTCACAAAGGTCTGCATGCATCTTTACCAAGTCTCCTCTAACCAAGTTAATATCATAAATGCAGAAGTCCCATGGATAACCAGTAACCATGTTAATAGCATTTGCTCCTCCATGATTTGGCAGAGTATTATCTTTTACATTAGGACTGACATCTTTGAAGGAAAAAAGGCCAGATCTAACCATTTTCTGCACCTCGGACTTCAGAGGATAACAGTTTTCCACATTATTCCCTGGTGCACCCTAATGGAAAAAGCACGTCTGATCTGCCTTGTAGTACCAAGGTAAAGGGGATGGTATAGCAGGAGGTGTCCTAGTTAGGACCAAATTTTTATGAATCAATGTTGGGTGTAACTCTGCATAACTCATTGGGATAGATCAAAAGGCTCTCTCCTCTGATTCCGCCCTTGACTTCCCTGAGGGTCTGGTCTTTGATAAGAAACTGTAGTCGGAGCCGCATTTACAACTGGAGTTACCGAGGCAACCTGTTGATGGCGCTGATGATTTTTCTAGAAGTATTAACCCTTCTCTCTTAAATAACAACATTTTTCTCTCCCTCTTTCTTTTTAACAAATCTATATGATGGCTTCTTCACATAGTTGGAACTTTCACTCTTTGTCAGATGACCTTCTCTTACAGCCTCTTCCAAACGGACGCCCATTCCCACCATTTTAGTAAAATCACTGGGTGCACTCACCACCATTCTCTCATAATAGAATGCACCTAGTTTCTTCAGAAAAATCTTTTTCATCTCTTTCTCTTCCATTGGAAGAATCACTTGGGCGGCTACCTCACGCCATATCTGTGCATATTATTTAAATAATTCCCTGTCCTTCTAGACCACGGTCAGGCGCCATGTCTATATTGTATTTGTATTGTCTGATAAATGTTTCACCCAAGTCGTTGAAAGAATGAATATTGGCATTGTATAGGCTCATGTATCATTTCAACGTTTCACCAGTCAAACTATCTTGAAAGAAATGAATCAACAGGCGTTGATCATCTATATGAGTAGACATTCTCCTTACATAATCACCAAATGAGCACGAGGGCAAGTGTTTCCCTTATACTTTTCTAACTTTGGTACTTTAAACTTTGCAGGTATTTTCACATTTGGAACCAAGCACATATCATTCACATTCTTCCCAAACAGCTCTTTCCCCTTAAGGGCCTTCAACTCTTTCTGCATTTTGTCAAACTGGTCTTGAAAATCGTCCATTCGGTCATAGAAACCCAAGATTTCACTTGGTGGAAGAATAGGGCGATACACCTCATCATTAGAAAATGGTATCACATTCACCGAGGGAGTAATGTGCACCACAGGAGGTACGGGAGAAACAACAGTATGAGTAAGAAGAGAAATATGAGGATCCTGATTAAAACCTTCTGGCATAAAGTTCTCTGGCATTTCCCAAGGATATCCCGGAGGCATACGATTCTGAACAACAACTAGAGTAGCAGAAACAGGAATAGTCGAAGCTTCAGTAGTAACAATTGTATGTTGAGGCTGAGCAATTGGTGGCTGATTCTGAGCACCCATGAAAGATTCCATCAGAGCAGTGAGATTTTCCATATCGGCCTTTAAAGTAGAAACTTCCTCGCGCAGCTCGCGATTCTCTTGTTCTAGGTTATCCATCTTCCTTCTGAAGTTAGCTTGGGTATTGTACTAGTGAGACAGCTTGCTAAACGAAGTAAAGAAGCTCAGTAAGACACCTGGATATGCATAAAAATGAAAAAGTATGTACAATATGATGCATGATGTGCAATGCACATGACTTATTTTATTATTAATATTTCAAGGGACTTAAAGATATATAGACAATTTTGCAAATGTCTAAGTAATAACGCATTTGAAATACTGAAAATTTTATTATAATAACTTCAAAATGGATTACAACTTTTTAATACAAGTTTCAATAATCCCAAGTACAATATGAAAATAAAGTTTAAAACCCTAAGAAACAAAGCTTATGGAGATCACTCTATACGCTGACGCTTCCCCGTAAGTCTATCAATCTGAGCCTTCAACCTCTGGTTTTCTTCTGCATATCTGGTTTTCTTCTGCATATCTGATGGCGACCTTCTTCCAATCCTCTGAATCAAGAAGTGAGCGACTAGGGCCTGATTGAGGCTTAGGGAAAAGTAAACACCCCCGCCTCTCCATCGTCTCTACAACCCGACTCTCAAGAATCTCAATCATGTCGTCTTTCTCCTTTAAGTCTGCTCGGTCGGAAACTTCTAGAGTCTGGAACTTATTTTTCCAAGCTTCCTTTTCCTATTGCATCCTGAATAAAGAAAGTTATAGCTCTTCCACATCATCCAATAGGGGAGGAGTGGTCTTTACAAACATATCAAGCATAGGTGGTTACCGAGAATACGACATCTTCAACTGAATAGCTCTCGCTTGTATCCACTGAAGATAAGGCTCCAAAGAAACAACTGTAGTGGCAGAAAGGTTTAAGACTAAGCCATTGGATTGACTAGACTTACACAGATCAAAATAAAAATCGTCATCGCGCTTTATTGTTTCCAAAGGAATAGGAAAAGATCAAGTAACCGAAAAGGAAGGGGAAAGATTCAAGGTAAGGGGGTTGGTTATGCAAAGGAAAGGTATTAACACCCTAAACATCTACGGTACTCCTCAAGAACCTCTTTGGAAAATCTGTATATTTTGGCTATAAAATGTTGTACTTAAAATAGATGGTGGAGGTGAGAAAAGAACTATTTTTTATTTGTGATTTTTTCACCCATCACGATTGCGAACTTTTAGTGCCTACATACCACCTTTCGTGCAATAGGGGGTCAGGGTACACGTAGTTCACCTTTAGAAAATTGAAAATACAAGTGTGTTGATTAATTTTAAGAGATAAGATATCATCGTCATTGTCCGTGTGGAAAACATACTTACTACCCACAATCATGAGAAAGGAGAATTTTCATCATCTTAAAGTGGAGGATATGGCTTGGATTTTAAAATCAACAATGCCTCACTCAACACCCAAGTGGAAATTACCTCTCTTCACTACATATTGTAGAAGTATAGTTTTTTGCATCACTACAAGGATTGACAAGAGTCCAATCTTTTGAGAAAGGTTTTAAAATAAAAAGCCTAAGCAGAAAAATGTTTTGAAATGAGATTGATTGACTTTTAGTCTTCTCACAAAAAAAAGGTCAAGGTTTTATTAAATTGATTGGAGTTTATTTATGAAAAATGTTTTGAAAATGCATGGACATAAGTCCAAATTTATTATGAATGTAGTTCAAGTTTCGAAAAAAGAAGGGTTCTCAAAAGGATGGAGAAGATTTTTGAAATTAAAGATGGGAGGAGGAGAAGAGACTATCCTAAAGCATAAGGTAAAAGCTAAGGATAAGAACAATCTAACCAACAAGAAGCCAATACATGACATTATGAGTCAAGACAGAATTCCCGTTCTTTGGATTGAAACCAAGCAAGTAGAGATACTAGCCCTCTTGAAAGAACCAAACTTCAAATGTATTAAGTCTTCACAAAAATTGGGCAGAATAACGGTTGTATACAGGTAAATTCCAGATTACAAATGAAGAATATAATCATAATAACCTGCACACAAAACAAATAAACAACCCAATGTCTTGAGGTAAGCCTTAAGAACTCCAGACAAAATATCAATTAAGGTCATAAGGTCTCCAACATAGGCCAAGGTTTCTAATCTTAAGTCCAAGAAGTCCAATACTCCATAATGCCAAGGATAGTAACCAAATAGTCCAAGTATCATTAAAGCTTTTTATGCTTCATGTTGATTATTAGGTGTCTTGAAAAAGAAAAGAAAAGCTCAAGTGAGTAAAATAAAAATAACAAGAATATAAATGCTCAAGTGGGCAAAATAAAAATGGCATGCAATGTAATGCTTAAAGTAAATGGTACATAAAGCATAAAAATAAAAGCATAAAGTAAAAAAAATTTAAATGATTAGTGGTTAGTTGGATGACCATCTTGAAACTTGCATTTGGAACTCATTAGAGGATTTGTAGAACCAAAGCCTCCATACAACAAGTTGCATTTGATTTTTGTTAAGTATATCATCTATTTGGAATCCTCAAAAGTACCATTTAATGAACAACGATGTTTAAGTGATCCGTGTTGACCAAAAGTGTTGTAGATCCAATAGAGGATTGGTAGAACCAAAGCCTCCACACAATGAATCTTAAGATTATTGGATCAAAGAGATCAAATTAACATACTTGGGCTTGCAAACATAGGTTTGGGCCACAAATGATCATTTATTCAAATCGGGACAAAATTTAGCGCTATGTTAAGCAATCGTAAGTGGACTTATATTGAAGTCTCACCTATTTTGAGGCCGGTCAATAGCAATCTATGCACCATTTATCTTGAGACATGATATAAATATCATGCTCCAATAACACTTAATGCAATAAGAAAGGAATGAGATGAAGAGGGGTGGGAAAGAATATACAAACCACCTTTGAATTAAAATTTAATCAAACTATTATTAAAATCATTCATCTATTTTTTGTGGAGTTAGTCTCTACACCGTAGATCCAATGATGTTAATAAAGTTCATGATCAAAAGTTCAACCCAAGATCAACCAGAAAATAATCACAAAATAATATTGTATTAAATATATACACACAAAAAAAAAGGTTCTAAAAATGTTTTAAAATAGAAATAAAAAAGAAAAATATCAACTATGTTCAAAAAAATCAAGAATAAATAAGTAGGACCATATAAAAATTAGAAATGGACTCAAATATTTTTATAAAATTTTTAGTAATTTTTTAAAGTCATAAACTATTTTTTAACTAATTAAAATTGCTCAAACAAATAGAAAATAGATAAAAAATAGTAAACATCAATATAAAATTCCATAAAATATTCAAAAAGTCAGAAATATGTAAAATGATATTTATGAATTTTTTTAGAATTAAAAAATGCTAGAAAATATTTTTAAAGTAATTAAAAGGAAGAAAATAATGCAAAAAATATAAAAAATATCAAATTTAAAAATAAAAAGGTGAAAATATAGTCATAGGATCAGAAATAATTCAAAGTATTTTTGTGAATTTTTTCATAATTTTTAGATAAAAAATAAAAGAGTTATGAACTTTTAAAAACTAAATCAATTAAAATAAAAAATTAGAAAATAAAATAAAACCAAAAAGATGTGGGCCATCAGATCATAGTCAAAACGCGTTAGTAAGTGGATCCAATGGACCATACGCGATGTGCTTCATATGGACCTTAGTGAGATACGCATAGGAAAAAAGGCAACCAATGAAATTAAAACATTTGGCACGCTATCATTGGCTGAGACGAGACATGTCATCGTCTTCAACCTCCAGACATCCTGCAATAGAGATTTTGTGAGATCCTTCAAATGGAAAAATTAGGATCTCAGACTAGTATCATTGGATTCGCCTCTTCAAGACGATCCTAACACCACCATCGAGCCAAATTTATATAATATATGCAAAGAGATATGAATCCAAAACCCAGAAAATAGCGAGCACCTTCAATTTGAGATTTTTCTCTCAATTCTCAATGGATTTAAAAATTGTAAGAATCACAAGAATCAGGAGAAAGAGTAGAATATGTTAGTGCTTTATTTGGATCTAAATGGTGGAGAATTCTACCTTTTCGAAGTTCAAGAAAAACTTCTGAAACTTGACTTATGTAGCTTGAATTATGGCTCGTTTTGCTTGGTTTAAGTGTTGGAGAGTTTGTATGATGCTGAAGGATGATAAATATGAAAATAATTTTGGAAGAAAAGGCTTGAATTTTTTAGAAACTGATTTCAAAAATTTGAAGTTCGTGTGAGGTTTTTACATAGTGTATTTGGCTCTCAAATATTAAGGAAATGAATGGGGAATGACCCTCTATTTATAGGGAATCAAATGGAATATTCAAGTGTGTGAAATGATGAAGTTTGGAGGGAAATCGTGTGAACATAATACACGAGCAAGGTGTGATCTGTTTTGCATCAAAACTCATCTAATCCTTGCATTTTAAGGCTCTAATCCACTTTGGCAACTTGGTTAAACACGTTTAGATCACAAATGTGTGCTAATTTGATGTTTAGAAGCCAAAACATGAATTTCAAATTCTGACTTATGAAGAAACTTCAATTCAAAGTTACCAAGTTCAACTCAATGGCATTCCCAGCTCAATGAGTCTTAAGGCATGATTCTTGATGCTTTAGAAAGATGAGATTACAATCTTTGCAATGGAAAAAGAACAAAATCAAATGGATGCTTGAGCTGAAAGTTGCAATGAGTCAAGGTTGGGGAAAAAAGGTTGACTTTCCATTCTTAGAAATATTTCAAACTTTTCTTCAAAAATGACCTATAATGTTTTGCATCCTAACATGTCCTTCCACTTGGAAATTGCTCTTGACCAAAAAATATGGCATGAAATAGATCTCTTTAATGACATTTTGAGACTTGAACCATTCAAAATCTCAAAAAATTGAGAGAGTTATGAATTGTAGAAGTTGGCAAAAAATCATGAAATGACCTATAATATTTTGCATCCTTATGGAATCTTCCATCCATTTTCTCACTTTGCACATAAAAGAAGGAATAAAGCTCACATCCTTAAGATAATTATGGAAAAAGAGTGGGTTCAAGGTGTAAAAATTTACCAAGTTATGATCATTTGAAGTCACACATGAGAAATTGGTGGTTCACCTGGAGGACTTGTAATCTTTCTTCATCATCAAGTTTCTTCCACATGAAAAATCCTTGAAACTTTTGAAGTGATTTGTTAATAACCCTTTTAAGGGAATGATGTTTTTGGAATCACTCAAAAATACCAAAATATGAGCAAGATATACTTCTTTGAATTTCAAAACCCTAGCTCCTAAATCAAGAAAATGCTTTGAGGAACTTTGACAATTTTGAACAACCTTCTTGTGCCAACACTCTTGCTTTATAGATAGAAGTTGTTGAGGATAATAATGAGAACTCATAGCAACCAAAGCCATTCCATATCTTGAGAATTGTTAGAAATATGCACTTGTGACCAATGGGAACAAGACCTTGTCCAACCATGACAACTTCTTCAATCAACCCCTTGTACTTTTTAATCAATCTTGATAACTTTGAAATGTGGTGAACCAAAATAAACCTTGCCATGCAATTTCTTCCAAAATAACTTCAATGGTGAGGTTTGAATTTCTCAAGCTTTAATGACTAGGGGATGGAAATAAACTCATGAACCTATGGATCAACTTGCTAAGCCACATTGCCTTTAGCTTGATTATTAACAAGTAAAACAAACCAACATTGCATTTTATTAATTAAATGGAGAGTCAAAACAAAACATGTCTGATCACAAAAGAAAAACAAGTCAAGGTGCTTGGTGATTCCTCAAAGAGCAAGACTAGAGATAGGGAGGAGAACCAAAAGCCCTAATGTGATCTTGTTGTGATTGAATCAACATGGTATGATGAAGCGATCTTAGGGGCAAAAATTGGGGTACAACAGCTGCCCTTATTTAAGTTTCTTCTATCTGGAGATACGAAGGTTAAAAATATTCGTGTCGACGCGATCGAAGATACTTAAATATAAAACAAACCCTATTTTTGGCCCTAAGATGCCCTGCAATACTTAGGGCCAAAAAGACCCGACTCATAGAGGATGGTAAAAGGTCAAAGGATACACCAACTTTTAATTAAGGAAAGACTACCAATGTTCACTGAAGGTAGAAAGAGAAAAGAAATAACAACAACGATGTTCAATGACGGTGAGCTACCGACGTTTACTGAAGGTAGAGAGAAAGAATATATCATAACATCGCCTTTCACTGACGATGAACTACCAACGTTAATTGAGGGTAGCAAAAAGATAACAATCGCCAACTTTCATTGATGGTGATCTACCTACTTTCATTGAAGGTAGAAAGAAAATATATCATAGCACCGCCATTCACTGACGATAAACTACCAACATTCACTGAGGGTAGCAAAAAGATAACAATCACCAACTTTCACTGATGGTGCTCTACCAACTTTCATTGAAGGTAGAGAGAAAATATATCATAGCACCACCGTTCACTGATGATGACCTACCAACATTCACTGAGGGTAGAAAAAAGATAACAATCACCAACTTTCACTGATGGTGATCTACCAACTTTTACTGAAGGTAGAGAGAAAATATATCATAGCATCGTCGTTCACTGACGATAAACTACCAACATTCACTAAGGGTAGCAAAAAGATAAAAATCACCAACTTTCACTGATGGTGATCTACCAACTTTCACTGAAGGTAGAGAGAAAATATATCATATCACCGCCATTCACTGACGATGAACTACCAACATTCACTGAGGGTAGCAAAAAGATAACAAGTCTTTTCCCAAAATTCCGGCTTTTCGCCTAGAACGGGTCTCAACTTCTTCTTTAACCAAGGTATTCCACCTGGAAAGGGTAGTATATAAGCTGTCTCAAATAAAGAGACTACCACTTGCAAAGATTTCATAATGAATTATCTATGCGATATTGAAGAGACTAGCCATCCAATGGAGTAATTTAACAATGAACTGCAAATTATCCACTCATAGAGAAGATAGAAAAAAAGTAACGTCAACTTTTACTGGGAAATACAAGTTTCTCAAATAAAGAGACCTGCTACTTGCTGTTATGGAGGATTGTAAAATGACTTCCTGGGGAAAATGTCATGACTTCCCGGGGAAAACAAAATGGCTTCCTGGGGAAATGCCAACATATTCCTGCTGAGGAGATAAAGTCTTCTCGTGCAAAATAAATGCACACTCAAACCAAGGCTAGAAGCTTGCAGAAATCCAAAGTAACAATATCGCTGGGAAACAAAGATTCAAACCAGAAATAAACTGGAGTAAAACAGTCAACCAAAATGCATCCTTTGAGAAATAAACTCAAGAGGGAAACCCAAATTGTCCAGACCAAGATTTGTACAGGAAGGCTAAAGCAAACAAACTCTTCCATGAGCGATAACTCAGTGGGGAAATTGAAAGAATATACATTTTCTGCTTAAGGCTGATGCTCTATTGGAGAGAGGGCAACACAACTCTGCAAAATGGGGTAATATGTCAACAAGATATTGATGAATACAAATGAGAAATGATTTGCTAAATTTAACTATGTATGAATGTATGAGTGTTATCATGTATATGCTGACAAAATAAACATATAATACTGGGGATAAACAAACAAAACCAACTTGGGCATAATCAACACTCAGTTAAATCACATCCAAGACGATCATTCCATAAGAAAATAAGCACCAATTGAGGAAACAATGTCCTACTGCATGGCTTAACTTCACTAGAGAGAAACATAATCTGGAAGTAAACAAATCATAGCGATAAAGCAACACAGATACAGAGATATAACATCCTTCTCCAGGCTTCATCGGGGAATAGCACTTAGACTTCAATGGGGAAACAAATGTTTTCATGGGTAGCACTTCTACTGGGGATTGCAATACTCATTTCGGATAAGGAAGATGGAAACCATATTGGCAAAATATCAACTGAGGATTTCGAGTTGACTTGATTGGGGGAATTAACATACAGACTTCACTAGGAGAGATAGAGCCTTATCATCAAGAACTCATCTGGGGACTTTGTGCTGACTCCATTAGGGAGGTCAAAACCACATCGAAGAGAGGAAACCCTAATAAGTTCTTCATTGGGGAAGACAAGGATGCGTTCTTTAATTTTGAGAGTAAGCATCGCACCAACTTCTCTGGGGAAAGAGTATGAAATCTCATGGGGATAACAACTTGGAGAGTTAAGAAGTCAAACATTATAGCAAGGAATCAATCTTATGGGGATTTGAAATCAAACCTAACTCCTGGAATGTGAAAACCCAAAAAGTTGATAACCAATTCAACACTCCTTAAATAAAACACTGCCCTTGCCTGATTATCGGGCAATCGAAAAAAATGCAAGTACCGCTGAAAGGAGATGCTTCATAAATGAGTCAAATCTCAGCATGCACGGGGAGAAAATAATTCTATCAAATAAGCGAGGCCTTCACTAGGGAATTTCGGATTGATTCCTCATATCACACAAACCTATTTCAACAAAAGGTGCCCCGGGATAGCCTTCTTGGGGAAACAAGAAGTCAATATATAGAAAGAGGTCAAACTCTTGGGGATTTTAAATCAAACTCCACACTGGGCAGGTGAAAACCTAAAAGTCGACAACTGTCTCAACACTTCTTAGAAAATATATTGCCCTGGTCCAGTTACCTGGGAAATAGATGCCAACACTGCCAAAAAGAGCAACATGTTGCAAATAATCCCATCTCAGCACACCCGGAGGACGAGACCTTTCGTCATATGAGAGAAGACTTTGATGGGGAATCCGGAATAGAGACCTCAGACCAAGCAAACCCAAAAAAGTCAGAAAAATGAACCAACACTTGACTAGGGACACTGGGATCACAAACCCGGTACTGCACCTTATGCCAATTGGTATCGTCTTCAATATACAATAAACACACACATACCAGCAAAAACAAACTAAGAAAACCTTCTCGGGGAAAACAAAACTTCTCAAAACTACTGGAGTTCGTCCATTCTTGGGATTACTACTTTTGTTTTCTTCTTGAATCCCAAAATTTTAAAGTAAAAGTAAGTTGTAGATTCTTTTTGAAACAAAACAATTTTGTTATTTAATCCTTTTTGCTTTGAAATTTATTATCAATAATAAATGGAGTCTTTGTAAGCTGAATAAAATAAGAAATACAAAGAATTGGGTAAAAGCTCAAATTTTATTGATAGAATGGTAGTCCGCGAATGGAGAGACTCCATGGATAATTACAAAGTTTGGAAAATGGTAATATACAATGGAAAAGATACATTGAGATATAATGACCCTTATTCCCTCTAGCAACTTTGAAATTATGAGCAGCAGCTTCTGTTAAAGTACGGTGGGGATCCAAGAATATTGTTGCTTCAATGATCAAGTCTTGTCCGATGCAGTTACTTGCCAAGAAAGTCCCTAAGTTTTGCCTAAGCTACCCTTGCAGGTTTTCAACTTAGCGGGAAATTTTATTCTGTTTATGTCTCTAATTTTTTCCTAGACCGCCTTTTCGGGTTTTCGGCCTACCGAGACGCTTTGTTTTTTCTAAGCCGCCCTTTCGGGTTTTCAACTTAGTGAGTTGTTCTTTTATTTCTTTAGGCGAAGCATTTCTTGACTGCATCAACATTCATGGGACATGGGAATTCCTCGCCATCCATAGTTTCAAGAATTAATGCACCTCCAGAGAAGGCTTTCTTGACAACATATGGGCCTTCAAAATTGGGAGTCCACTTTCCCCTGGAATCAGCGTTAAAAGACATGATCTTCCTGAGCACGAGGTCGCCTTCTCTGAATTCACGAGGTTTGATCTTCTTATCAAAATCTTTCTTCATTCTCTTCTGATATAATTGCCCGTGACACAAATCCGTCATTCTCTTCTCTTCGATAAAATTCAGTTGGTCAAACCTCCTTTGGACCAATTCAGCCTCTGACAACTTGGTTTCCATTATCACACGCAAAGAGGGAATCTCAACCTCGATTGGGAGCACAACTTCCATTCTATACACAAGGGAGAACGAGGTTGCTCCTGTTGAAGTGTGGACAGATGTCTGATATCCATGTAAAGCAAAAGGGAGCATTTCATGCCAATCTTTATAAGTAACAACCATCTTCTGGATGATCTTCTTGATATTCTTATTAGCAACTTTAACAACCCCATTCATATTTGGCCTATACGGAGATGAGTTGTGATGGATAATCTTGAATTCTTCACAAAGTTCTGTCATCATTTTATTGTTCAGATCGAGCCATTATCGGTGATAATTATGGTCGGCACACCATACCGACATATAAGATTATTCTTAATGAAGTGCACAACCACCTGCTTGGTAACATTAGCATATGAAGCAGATTCCACCCATTTGGTGAAGTAATCAATTGCTACCAAGATAAAATGATGTCCATTCGAAGCTTTGGGATCTATCATTCCAATCATGTTAATACCCCACATAGAGAAGGGCCACGGGGAAGAAATAACATTTATAAGTGTCAGAGGCACATGAATTTTGTCCGCATAAATCTGGCACTTATGGCACTTCTTTGCAAATTTGTAACAGTCAGATTCCATTGTCAGCCAATAGTAACCTGCCCTTAGCATCTTTTTAGCCATCGAATGTCCATTGGCATGAGTGTCAAATGAACCTTCATGAATCTCATGCATCAACATGTCTGCTTTGTGTCTATCCACGCATTTGAGCAAGACCATGTCATAATTTCTCTTGTACAACACATTTTCACTGAGAAAGAAGCTTCCAACCAATCTTCTAAATGTCTTTCTATCTTTATTCGAAGCACCAATTGGGTATTCCTGAGTCTGAAGAAAATGCTTCATATCATAATACCAAGGTTTCTCATCTATTACCTTTTCAGTTGTAAACACATGAGCGGTCCTATCCAGTCGTCAAACCATAATTCGATTATACTCTTTCTTCCCCGCTTCATCTTGTTGTCCCAGAATACAGCCCATGGAATTACCTAACATTGTCAGATGCATAATGGTCTTCCTTCAAAAGGAGGGAGAAAGATATGAGGTTCAAGCAGATATTATTTAATATTTTAAAATCCCCTTTGGCAGTCATCTGTCCACACACAACCTTGATCTTTCTTTAACAACTTAAAGATCGGTTCACACGTTGCAGTCATGTGGGAAATGAATCCAGAGATGTAATTCAAACGTCCGAGGAAACCTATGACTTGCTTTTCAGTTCTTGGTGCTGACATATCTTGAATTGCTTTGACTTTATCAGGGTTAACTTCAATCCCTCTCTGGCTAACAATGAAACCCAAAAATTTCCATGATCGAACACCAAAGGTACATTTATTTGGATTCAAGCAAAGACGATACTTCCTCAAACGCTGAAACAACTTCAATAAATCTTCTACATGCCCTTCTTTAGTCTGGGATTTAGCAATCATATCATCAACATATGCCTCAATTTCCTTGTGCATCAGATCATGGAATAGGGTTGTCATAGCCCTCTGGTATGTTGCACCAGCGTTCTTCAACCCGAAGGGCATCACTCTGTAATGGAATGTTCCCCAGGGTGTGATAAACGTTGTTTTTTCCATGTCCTCAGGTGCAATCCTTATTTGATTATACCCAGAAATTTGTCCATGAACGAGAACACTTTGAATTTTGTTGTGCTATCCACTAACATATCAATGTGCGGCAATGGAAAATCATCTTTTGGACTAGCTTTATTTAGATCTCTGTAATCTATGCACATGCTAACTTTTTCGTCTTACTTCGATACTGGGACAATATTGGCAATCCACTGAGGGTACACTGATGTCACAAGAAAACCGGCATTAATCTGCTTTAGAACTTCTTCTTTGATCTTCACTTCCATATCTGGGTGAGTTCTTCGCAACTTCTATTTGATTGGAGGACACTCTGGCTTCAACGGAAAATGGTGCTCTACAATATCTGTATCTAGACAAGGCATATCTTGGTAAGACCAAAAAAATATCCACATACTCTCTTAACATATCAATTAGCTTGCTCTTAACATCAGGATGCAGTAATGCTTCAATCTTGACTTCCTTCGGATCATCTTCTGAACCCAAATTGATTACTCCCAATGGCTCTTTATATGGCTGAATAAAATTTTCCTCGCGCTAAAGCAACTGTGAGATCTCCTCTTGAATCTCATCATAGTATTCTTCTTCGGCCCCATACAAAGGACAATCAAAGTTGGGAGAGGGTGCAGGGTCATTGTATTCAACGGGTTTTTTAATTAATCAGCACATATGATTTATGATTGCTTTTAGAAACTGACACATATAATAAGTGATCATGCAAATTGAATTTCAGTTATTATTTGTTTTGAAAGGTTTTTTCCGATTACCATTTTCCAAGAAAAATCAAAAAATAAAGACAACTTTTATTATTCATTTAAAAATCACAGCAAACAGATAAGCCCGTACAATATTAATACTTTCACCTTGGGCAGAGTGAAAGGTTTTTCAAAAAGATTAACACAAGCAAATTACTTTGAAACATGTATGCAAGAGGGAACATCAATGGTGACCCAGTTCTGAACCCTAACTCCGTGCATCACATAATTTGGCATTTCTGGCTCTGCTTCATCTTCTACGATGGCATTAATCCCGAAAACAGTTGGATGAAGATAACCTCCGCTACGAAAAATGTCTTGATACTTGCCTACAACAAACTTCGGCTTCATGCTCTTACCTTTATCATTCTTCACAGAGAACCCCAAGCCAGCTCTATTCTTATTTACAGGTGGATCAACAATTTGTCCCCATACTTCAGTATAGCCATTACGCACAACCTGATGCGCATCCTTAATCGAAGCCATATAGTTCTCATTTCCTCTTACATTATCAATGGATAAATCTTGGAACAGGGTTCCAACAGCAGCTTCATCCGCCTCCACAATGCTGAAAGAGGACAAATGAGATATCAATAATGCATGTTCTCCATTTATAATTACCACTTTTCCCTCACGCACAAACTTCAACTTCTGGTGTAAAGTCCAAGTGATAACCCCTGCGTCATGTATACACGTTCGTCCTAGAAAGCAGCTATAAGCGGGTACAATATCCATGATCTGGAAAGCAATCTGAAACAAATGTGGGTCGATATGAATAAGCAAGTCCACTTCACCAATAACAGATTTCCTAGATCCATCAAATGCTTTCACAATAATTCCACTTGGGCACATGGGCGTTCCATGATATTTCAACTTCATAAGAGTGCTCCTCGGTATAAGGTTCAATGCGGATCCATTATTAATCAGCACATTGGATAATGAATCATTTTTGTAGTTCATAGAGATGTGGAGGGCCAGGTTGTGATTCCTTCCTTTGTCGGGCAGTTCATCATCCCAGAAACTCAGGTTATTACATGAAGTAATGTTCCCTACTACACTGCTGAATTGGTCTACAGGCATGTCACTTTCCACAAAATCTTGGTCCAATACCATCATCAAAGATTCTCTATGAGCAGAGGAGTTCATCAATAAAGCCAAGATAGATATTTTTGAAGGAGTCTGCAGCAGCTGATCTACAATTATGTAGTCGCTCATCTTGATTATCTTTAAAATATCATCCACCTCTTTTTCCAGCATAGCCCCACTAGATTCACCCATAGCCTTCTTGTGTTCAACATCTTCTACAATTTTCTTTCCAGTACTAATGTCTCCATGAACAAGTGGTGCAAATATACGACCATTGCGGGTCACTCTGCTAGTCTCGGCAATATTTACAACATTAGGCATTGGCTGGATGGGAACTTCCACACCATCCTCTAAGATTGTAGCATTATATTTGTAGGGTACATCCTTATCTGACTTGTAGGGGACAGGACCCGGCAGACTAATCACCAATGGAGTAATAGCTGGCTTGCTATGATATTCAACTTCAAAATAGGCGGGTGCACCAAAACAAGGCACAATAACATTTACTCCCTCTTCAACACAATCAGTCATTACAGAGTCATCTCTGGAAAAAAAATCCTCATCTGAGGAGAAATACTCATCTGCAGAGGCATACTCAATATCTGACTCCTCTTTAGCCAAACACACCTCAATCACATCAACTTCATGGTAATCATCCCTTTGACCCGTAACTTTGATAGTTCCATTATCCAACAACAATTGAACACCTTTCCTTACAATTGAACATCCTCGAGAGTCCTGGCAGCAAATTTGGCAAGATCCATATTGATGTTCTATCTGACCAACCATGTGGCAAAAAGTAGCATGCAATTGTACAAGATCCTCATTCATGTATTCCACATCAAAGATTATGAACTCTCCAGGACATCTAGAAACCATGTTTACTTCCTCTTCATACTCTTTCCTAGGCATGATTATGTGGATGAGGCCCTCATCCATCATCTCCTGCAAATCATCCTTTATCTTGTAACAACCTTGTATATATGTACTACAAATAGCACAATCGGCATGGTCATGCATATAGTAGCTAAATTCACAGAGGTCTGCATTCATTTTCACCAAATCTCCTCTAACCAAATTAACATCAAAAATCAGGAAGTCACCTGGACAACCGGCCCATTGTTTACAGCATTTGCTCCTCCATGCTTTGGTAGAGGATTATCGTTCACATTAGGGCCCACATCCTTGAAAGATAGGATACCAAACTTCACCAATTTCTGTACTTCTGTCTTCAAAGGATAGCAGTTCTCAACATTATGCCCTGGTGCTCTCTGATGAAAAGCACATGTTTGGTCTGCTTTGTAATACCAAGGCAACGGTGATGGTATAGCGGGAGGTGGTATGCTCTGAACCAACTTCTTCTGAATTAACGTCGGGAGTAATTATGTGTAACTCATAGAAATAGGGTCATAACTCTCCCTTCTCTGATTATATCCTTGATTCCCTTGATGGGGTGGTCTCTCATAAGCAACGGTGGTTGGAGCTACACCGACAAGTGGTATATGGATATTGACGTTGTCCAAACTCATATACCACTTCAGCACAGCACCAGTCAAACTATCCTGAAAAAAGTGAATCAGCAGACACTGATCATCAGTATGGGTAGAAATTCTTCTTATATATATCACAAGATAAGCACGAGGACAAGTGTTTCCCTTGTACTTCTCGAATTCCGGGACTTTAAACTTCACATGTATCTTGACATTCGGGACCAAGCATAAATCATTCACATTATACCCGAACAATTCCTTTCCCCTGAGGGCCTTCATCTCCCTGTGCATCTTGTCAAACTGCTCTTGAAAATCATCCATTATATCATAGAGACCCAAGTCTTCACTTGGTGGAGGAAAAGGACGATACATATCATCATTAACAAATGGGGCCACATTTACCAAAGGAGGCGCAGCAGGAGCAACATGCACCAAAGGAGGTGCAGGAGTAACAGTAGTGTGAACAACGGGAGTATCTTGAGGATCAAGATTGAAACCTTTAGGCACAAAGTTCTATGGCATTCGCCATGGACAACCTTGAGGCATGCGGTTCTGAATAACAGCTGGAGTATCAGACACAAGAATAGTCGGAGCTTCAGCAGTGACCCTTGTTTGATGAGGTTGAACATTCGGTGGCTAATTCTGAGCAGCCGCTAGAGATTCCATCAAAGAAGTAAGATTTGCCATGCCGGCCTTCAAAGCAGAAACTTCCTCGCGCAGCTCGTGATTCTCTTGTTCTAAGTTGTCCATCTTCCTTCTAAATTAGCTCGAGTGTTGTAGTGGTGAGACAACTTGCTGAACAAAGTAAAGAAGCTTGGTAAGACACCTGGATATGCATAACAAATGCAAGAAATATGCAATATGATGCATGATATGCAATTCACATGATTAATATTTCAAAGGACTTAAAGATTTATAGACATATTGTAAATATCAAAGTAATAACATATTTGAAATACTGAAAAATATTTTTATAATAACTTCAAAATGGATTACAAGTTTCAATAAGCCCAAGTACAATATGAAAATAAAGTCTAAAACCCTAAGAAGCAAAGCTGATGGAGATCACTCTATACGCTGGCGCTTCCCTGTAAGCCTAGAAATTCGAGCCTTCGACCTCTGGTTTTCTTTCGCATATCCGGTGGCAACTTCCTTCCAATCCACTGAATCAGGAAGTGAGAAACTAGCATATGACTGAGGCTTAGGAGAAAATAAATCCCTTTGCCTCTCCATGGTCTCTACAGCCCGACTCTTAAGAATCTCAATCAAGTCGTCTTTCTCCTTCAAGTCTGCTCTATAGGAAATCTCTAAAGTTTGGCACTTATTCTTCCAAGCATCCTTTTCCTACTTCATCCTGACCAAATCAAGCCGTAGCTCTTCTATATCATCCAATAAGGGAGGAGTGGTCTTCATGAACAAATCAGGCATAGGTACTTCCCGAGAATATGACATCTTCAACTGAATAGCTCTCCTTTGGACCCACTGAAGATATGGCTCCAAAGAAACATCACCCCTAGGTCCCAAGTCTTTCCTACTCTTCCTTTGAATGTGACGTCAGGCCTTAGCGATCTGCTCCCTAGCTTCCTTGTGGTCTTCTCCCTCCTTCAGAAAGAAACTACTCAAATGAATACTATTTGGTTTATCCCTCATCGGATAACCAAGTTATCGCCGTGCAAGAACAGTGTTGTAGTTAATTCCTCCCCTTGTACCAAGAAGAGGTACATTGGGGAAACTACCATAAATGTCGACAATCTCTACATACTGATATGCCCGATGATACCAATCAATATCTGAATGAGTAAGTTCCATGATCTTAGGAGCCCAACGGGGTTCCTTTCGGATATCCCAGAAAGCATCAGATCGAGGCATATGAGAAATAAACCACCGGTACAACAGAGGCATGCAACAGATAATCATCCCCCCATGATAAGAATTCTGAAGATGAATAGAGTAATAAGCATCACCCAAAAATGTAGGAACTGGGTTTCCAATCATGAAGATCCTGATAGCATTAACGTCAACAAACTTGTCCACATTAGGAAATAAGAAAAACCCGTAAGCGAGTAGAGCAAAGATAGCTTCAAAAGCGACTGTACTCTTCATCTTGGAAAAGTAACAAGATTTCTCTAATAAGAACTGAGCTGGTAATCCTCTAATCCCTCCTTTAGTAGTCATATGGGCTTTAACCTCAGACATCTCCAGATGGATCAAAGCAGCAATCTTGTGTGATTTTGGCTCACCCTCCAAACCAGTAAAAGGAACACGATCGGTAACAGGTAAATCCAACAGATAAGAATACTCCTCCAGTGTAGGCATCAACTGATAGTCAATGAAAGTAAAGCAATGATACATCATATCATAGAACTGGACCAAGGTCGAGAGAATACCCTCCTTCATCCTGAGCTTCATGAGAGGAATGGTGGATCCATACTTCTTCCGAAAATCTACAGAACACTCAATCTCGGGAATTAGACTAATCAACTCATCTATCTTGGGATATTTGAAACTTTATTTTCCGGTCTTTATTTTTCCAGAATCCATGGTCAAAAGGTACCTGAGATATTCCTAAATGGTCAACTTTCAAGTCCCTTGAAATGAAATTACTTCAAAATATGCTTATGAGTGCATGGATGCATGATGCAACAATCACACACACGATCACAAACATAGGGTTCATAGGTTCTACGTCACAAGCATGAGGTCAAAGGTACTATCCATAAGGTATGGTCTAAAAGTTATCACCTTTCGAACAAGGTTCTAAAGGTTCCCAGAGTCTACATCCTTCCTTCGGATATTACCAACTTCCCGATTAACTCGGTAATTAGTAATATTCTCAAGAAAAACTCATCCGAGCGTAGTATCGCGTGATAACTATTTTTGGATTACTCCGTCATAGCTTTCTCACTACACCTAAAAGGCCAATATGGGTTAGGTATTCTACAGTCCTCAGCTTCAGCAGGCTCACAGGTCGAAAGCAGTACGTCTTCCGGATTACTGGGTAAACGACACTACAGTCAAAGGGGCCTCCACTGAGTGGGGGATGACATGCCTCCATTTTTGGGATTACTCCCTCAAAGTTAGCATGACTATACCGCCCGTTCTATCTTAAAGTTTTCCCATGTTCAGGTATAAGACTTATAAGTAATCACTAAGCACCCTAAAAACCAGGAAAATCCAGACAAACATATACAACATATAACACATAACAAACAATAGCACATATACAGATATAAAAAAAGATAGGTTTAACCCACTTAGGGATGGACTAGTAATAGGTCAATCTTTCCCCAGTGAAGTCGCCATTTTTTTCTATAGCGATAGAAATGTTTAAGACTAAGCCATTGGATTGACTAGACTTACACAGATCAAAATAAAAATCGCCACAGTGCTTTATTGTTTCCAAAGGAATGAGAAATAGCAAGTAACCCAAAAGGAAGGGGAAAGATTCAAGTTAAGAGGGTTGTTTATGCAAAGGGAAGGTAATAGCACCCTAAACATCTACGGTAATCCGCAGGAACCTCTTTGGAAAATCTGTATATTTTGGCTATAAAATGTTGTGCGTAAAATAGATGGTGGAGGTAAGAAAAGAACTATATTTTTTATGATTTTTGCACCCTCCGCGGTTGAGAACCTTTAGTTCCTATGTACCACCTTTCGTGCAATAGGGGATCAGGGTACACGTAGTTCACCTTTAGAAAATTTAAAACACAAGTGTGTTGATTAATTTTAAGAGATAAGACATCATCGTCATTGTCCGTGTGGAAAACATACTTACTACCCTTAATCATGAGAAAGGAGAATTTGCATCATCTCAAAGTGGAGGATATGGCTTGGATTTTAAAATTAACAATGCCTCACTCAACACCCAAGTGGAAAATACCAATCTTTTGACAAAGGTTTTAAAATAAAAAGCCTAAGCGGAAAAATGGTTTAAATTAGATTGATTAACTTTTAGTCTTCTCACAAAAAAAGGTCAAGGTTTTATTAAATTGATTGGAGTTTATTTATGAAAAATATTTTCAAAATGCATGGACATAAGTCCAAGTTTATTATGAAAGCGGTTCAAATTTCGAAACAAGAATGTTTTTCAAAAGGAGGGAGAAGATTTTTGAAATTAAAGAAGATGAGACGAGAAGAAGAGACTATTCTAAAGCATAAGGTAAAAGATAAGGATAAAAACCATCTAACCAACAAGAAGCCAATACTTGATATTATGAGTCAAGATAGAATTCTCATTCTTCAGATTGAAACCAAGCAAGTAGAGATACTAGACCTCTTGAGAGAACCAAACTTCAAATGTATTAAGTCTTCACAAAAATTGGGCAGAGTAACGGTTGTATACGAATGAATTCCAGATTACAAACGAAGAATATAATCACAATAACATGTACACAAAACAAACAAACAACCCAATGTCTTTAGGTAAACCTCAAGAACTCAAGACAAAATATCAATTAAGGTCACAAGGTCTCCAACATAGGCCAAGGTTTCTAATCCTAAGCCCAAGAAGTCCAATAAACAATAATGCCAAGGATAGTAACCAAATAGTCCAAGTATCGTTAAAGCTTTTTATGGTTCATGTTGATTAATAGGTGTCTTGAAAAAGAAAAGAAAAGATCAAGTGAGCAAAATAAAATTAACAAGAATATAAGTGCTCAAGTGAGCAAAATAAAAATGGCATGAAATGTAATGCTTAAAGTAAATGGTTCATAAAGCATAAAAGTAAAAGCATAAAGTAAAAACAATTTAAATGATTAGTGGTTAGTTGGATGACCATCTTGAAACTTGAATTTGGAACTCATTAGAGGATTAGTAGAACCAAAGCCTCCAAACAACAAGTTGCATTTGCTTTTTGTCAAGTATATCATCCATTTGGAATCTTGAAAAGTACCATTTAATGACCAACGATGTTTAAGTGATCCGTGTTGACAAAAAGTGTTGTAGATCCAATAGAGGATTGGTAGAACCAAAGCCTCCATACAATGAATCTCAAGGTTATTGGATCAAAGAGATCAAATTAACATAATTGGGCTTGGAAACATAGGTTTGGGCCACAATTGATCATTTATTCGAATCAGGACAAAATTTAGCGCTATGTTAAGCAATCGTAAGTGGACTTATATAGAAGTCGCACCAATTTTGAGGCCGGTCAATATCAATCTATGCACCATTTGTCTTGAGACATAATATAGAGATCATGCTCCAATAACAATTAGTGCAATAAGAAAGGGATGAGATGAAGAGGGGTGGGAAAGAATATACAAACCAATTTTGAATTAAAATTTAATCAAACTATTATTAAAATCATTCATCCATTATTTGTGCAGTTAGTCTCTACACCGTAGATCCAATGATGTTAATAAAGTTCATGATCAAAAATTCAACCCAAGATCAACCAAAAAATAATCACAAAATAATATTGTATTAAATATATACACAAAAAAAAGGTTCTAAAAATGTTTTAAAATAGAAATAAAAAAGAAAAATATCAACTATGTTCAAAAAAATCAAGAATAAATAAGCAGGACCATATAAAAATTAGAAATGGACTCAAATATTTTTATAAAATTTTTAGTAATTTTTTAAAGTCAGAAATTATTTTTTTAACTAATTAAAATTGCTCAAACAAATAGAAAATAGATAAAAAATAGTAAACATCAATATAAAATTCCATAAAATATTCAAAAAGTCAGAAATATGTAAAATGATATTTATGAATTTTTTTAGAATTAAAAAATGCTAGAAAATATTTTTAAAGTAATTAAAAGGAAGAAAATAATGCAAAAAATATAAAAAATATCAAATTTAAAAATAAAAAGGTGAAAATATAGTCATAGGATCAGAAATAATTCAACGTATTTTTGTGAATTTTTTCATAATTATTGGATAAAAAATAAAAGAGTTATGAATTTTAAAAAATTAAATCAATTAAAATATAAAATCAGAAAATAAAATAAAACCAAAAAGATGTGGACCATCAGATCATAGTAAAAACACGTTAGTAAGCTGATCCAATGGATCAGGCGCGCTGTGCTTGATATGGACCTTAGTGAGATACACATAGGATCAGAAAAAAGGAAACCAATGAAATTAAAACGTTTGGTACGCTATCATTGGCTGAGACGAGACATGTCATCGTCTTCAACCTCCAGACACCTGCAATGGAGATTTTGTGAGATCTTTCAAATGGAAAAATTAGGATCCCAGACTAGTATCATTGGATTCGTCTCTTCAAGACGATCCTAACACCACCATCGCGCCAAATTTATATAAGGTATGCAAAGAGATATGAATCAAAAACGCAGAAAATAGCGAGCACCTTCTATTTGAGATTCCTCTCTCAATTCTCAATGGATTTAAAAATTGTAAGAAGCACAAGAATCAGGAGAAAGAGTAAAATAGGTTAGTTCTTTATTTGGATCAAATGATGGAGAATTCTACCTTTTCGAAGTTCAAGAAAGAAGCTCTGAAACTGGACTTATGTAGCTTGAATTATGGCTCGTTTTGCTTGGTTTAAGTGCTGGAGAGTTTGTATGATGCTGAAGGATGATGAATATGAAAAGAATTTTGGAAGAAAAGGCTTGAATCTTAGAAACTGATTTCAAAAATTTAAAGTTCGTGTGAGGTTTTAACAGAGTGTATTTGGCTCTCAAAGCTTGAGGAAATGAATGGGGGATGACCCTCTATTTATAGGGAATCAAATGGAATGTTCAAGCGTGTGAAATGATGAAGTTTTGAGGGAAATCGTGTGAACCTGATACACGAGCAGGGTGTGATATGTTTTGCATCAAAACGCATTTAATCCTTGCGTTTTAAGGCTCTAATCCACTTTGGCAACTTGGTTAAACATGTTTATATCACAAACGCGTGCTAATTTGATGTTTAGAAGCCAAAACATGAATTTCAAATTCTGACTTTTGAAGAAACTTCAATTCAAAGTTACCAAGTTCAACTCAATGGAATTCCCAGCTCAAGGAGTCTTAAGGCATGATTATTGATGCTTTAGAAAGATGATATTACAAGCTTTGCAATCGAAAAAGCATGGAATCAAATGGATGCTTGAGCTGAAAGTTGCAATGAGTCAAAGTTGGGGAAAAAGTTTGACTTTTCATACTTAGAAATATTTCAAACTTTTCTTCAAAAATGACCTATAATGTTTTGCATCTAAACATGGCCTTCCACTTGGAAATTGCTCTTGACCAAAAAAGATGGCATGAAATAGACCTCTTGAAAGACATTTTGAGACTTGAACCATTCAAAATATCCAAAAATTGAGAGAGTTATGACTTGTTGAAGTTGGCAAAAAATCATGAAATGACCTATAATCTTTTGCATCCTTAGGGCATCTTCCATCCATTTTATCACTTTGCACATAAAAGAAGGAATAAAGTTCACATCCTCAAGATCATTATGGAAAAAGAGTGGGTTCAAGGTGATAAAAATTTACCATGTTATGATCATTTGAATTCACACATGAGAAATTGGGGGTTCATCTAGAGGACTTGTAATCTTTCTTCATCATCAAGTTTCTTCCACATGAAAACTCCTTGAAACTTTTGAAGTGATTTCTTAATAACCCTTTGAAGGGAAGTATGTTTTTGGAATCACTCAAAAATTCCAAAAGGTGAGTACGATATACTTCTTTGAAGTTCAAAACCCTAGCTCCTAAATCAAGAAAATGCTTTGAGGAACTTTGACAATTTTGAACAACCTTCTTGTACCAACACTCTTGCTTTGTAGATAGAAGTTGTTGAGGATCATAATGAGAACTTATAGCAATCAAAACCACTTCCATATCTTGAGAATTTGGAGAAATGTGCACTTGTGACCAATGGGAAGAAGACCTTGTCCAACCATGACAACTTCTTCAATCAACCATATGTGTTTTTGAATCAATCTTGATAACATTGAAATATGGTAAACCAAAATAAACCTTGCCATGCCATTTCTTCCAAAATAACTTCAATTATGAGGTTTGAATTTCTCAAGCTTTAATGACTAGGGTATAAAAATAAACTCATGAACTCATGAACCTATGGATCAACTTCCAAAAATTGAGAGAGTTATGACTTGTCAAAGTTGGTAAAATTTCATGAAATGACCTATAATCTTTTGCATCCTCAAAGAATCTTACATCCATTTTTACACTTTTCACATAAAAGAAAGGTTGAAGGTCACATCTTTAATATCATTATGGAAAAAGAGTGGGTTCAAGATGATAATAATTGATCAATTTATGATCATTTGAAGTTACATAAGGGAATTTGAGGGTTCATCTGGAGGACTTGTAATCTTTCTTCATCATCAAGTTTCTTCCACATAAAATTTCTTTGAAATTTTTGAAGTGATTTGTTAAAACCCATTTGAAGATAAGGATGCCTTTAGAATCATTCAAAAATACCAAAAGATGAGCAAGATATACCCCTTTGAAGTTCAAAACCCTAGCTCCTAGAACAGGAAAATGCCTTGGGAAACCTTTGCAATTTTGACCAATCTTTTTCCACAAATACATTTGTTATGTGATTGTAAGTTGTTGAGGATGATAAGGAGAAACCAAACAACCAAAACCACTTCCAAATCTTGAGAATTGAAGGAGATATGCACTTGTAATCATTGAAGTCAAAGACTTGTCTATTTGAGTCAAACTTCTTCAATCAACTTTTGTACCTTTGAAATAATTTTGACAACTTGAGGCATGATGAATCATAAAAGACTTTGTCATGATATCACTTCAAAACATCTTTAATGATGAGGCTTGAATCTTAATGAAGCTTTGTTGAGGAAGGTACAAAAATGAACTCATGAATCCCTTGATTAATCTTGATGGAATGTATTGTGCTTTCACCTACAACATCAATAATTGGGGCAAATACTCATTGTATTTATTAATTAAAGGATAATCAATACAAAACATAGATGATCATACAATACAAGTCAAGGTGCTTGGTGATTCCTCTTAGAGCAAAAACTAAAGATAGGGAGAAGAACCAAACCCTAATGCGTGACCTTGTTGTGATTGAATTGATATGATATAATGAAGGGATCTTAGGGGTAAAAATTGAGGTACAACAGCGTGAAAATAATTTATTTCTTCTTTTAAAATAGGGGACAATTTTGTTTGGTCGGATTGATGTGTCAATCCGAACATTTGTATTGGAATTGCTTAATTTCTTTTTGATTAGTTGGCTTTCGTAATAGTTGGTATCTTTTCACCCTCTTATATGTATTCTTTTGGGTTACCACCCTTGTTCTTGTTTAATATAACCTCTTTGCTTATAAAAAAAACAGATTTTTCATTCATCGATCATAACTTGATATAACAGAAATTGAAAATTGTAGAAATTTAAATGATACTAGCAGCCTATAACTAATCGATAATAATGGTTTGATTGGTTTTTGGTAAACAACTATCAGATGTGTTTATTGGTTTGATGTGCACTGATATATGTGAACTTAAATAGAACCTTAACTAAAACTTAAAAATGATATTTTATCACTTTTATTGATATGATATTTTTATAATACTTTTGTATATATGAAGTAAAATAAAGGTGAAACGTTTTATAAGTTTAAGATGTTTGTAAAACAAATTGAATATGAATTCAATAGTAATATTATAATGTTCATAGTGATAGAGACGTTGAGTATGACTGCAGCATGTTTAATGAAATTTATCAAGTGCATAGAAATTTATGACGTTGAGAAAGAATATAATTTTTACTGAGTTGGTTGTCACAACTATTATCAAAGTCACGTGGTACAACTAAATTCAAATATTAATTTATTACTTATCATGACTCGACGAGCTAATATCACAAAGGCGTCCACAAAAATGCGAAATGTATAAAAATTATCTAAGGTGTATCAAAATACAAGACAACTAAACTCATATCAAAAGTAGTAGAAATTAAGCACAAGACGTTGGATGATTATTACCGTTTTAAGAGTCTATATTGGTGGACTTTCACATAAAGATCCTTGTCGCCTTATCAAGTAATATTTTGTTGGACCCTCATTGTATGTTCCCTGCCGCCTTATCATGCAATATTTTGTTAGATCTTCATTAAGGGATCCATGTCGCCTTATCAAGCAATAATTTATTAGACCTTCATATAAGGATTTTTGTTGTCTTACCGTACAATTTTGTTGGATCCCAAGAGGGAGTCCTTACAAACTTTAAGTCAACGACCGAGCGAGAAATGTGCCTCGGGATTAGAACTTGATTCTACAAATAATGAAGTCTAAGGAATATAAAACAAATTTTCCAAAAGGCATGAACATTTTAAGGAAACCCCTGAAGTGTGTGGTTACTGTCGTGGCGTGAAAAATACCCAAGCATATCACACGCTCGAAATACAATAGAGTCGTCATCAAACTTTATTTATTCCAATAAAGAAAAAGGAAAATATCAATAAAACCCCTAGTGAACAAAAAAAATAGTCGAAGAAACCAAAAGCGGGTTCAGGAGTCGGTTATGCAAGGGAAAATTATTAGCACACCTCACATCTATTATACTCAACGAGACCCATTTAGTTAGTTTCACAAAAGAGTGTTAGTGTGATGTTTTGTGATCTTCTATATATTGTAAGAGAGAAAAGAAAAGAGAAATTTTTTATATTTTTTATTATTGTGTCTGACGAGACGTTGGATCTCACTCCTACGTATTCTCTAGTGCAATGAGGAACTCAAGAATACGTAGTTCTAAGTAGAAAATAGTTTTTGGTTGGTTGATTTTATTGAACGATGTTAGGGTCACATTCTAACAATTAAACATTGCTTGTGTGCGCTTGCGGGAGAGGTTTAAGTGTTCGTTTGTGTCGTGTTAGAATGAATAAACATGTCCTTCATAACCTCATTTGTTAATTTCAATTATCAACTTAGTGACCTCTTTACAAAATCTCTTCGAAGACCTCATATTACATACATATGTGACAATATGGATTCTTATGATGTATAAGCACCACTTTAAAGGGAAGTGTTAGATATTGTTTTATTATTATTTAATATCTATTATTTTTATTAGTAGTATTAACTAGTAAATTATTTAGGATATATATATATATATATATATATATATATATATATATATATATATATATATATATATATATATATATATATATATATATATATATATATATATATATATATATATATATATATATATATATATATATATATATATATATATATATAATTATGGCACTTACAATATAGATGTCAAGACTGATGTCCTGACACCAATATAATATCAAGACAGGTGTTATGACATTATCTGCTGACAGAAAACAGAAAACAAAAAAAGAAGATTGTGCAGAAAAATAAATTGCAGAAAATTAAACAACGCAATTAATTGTTAATCCGGTTCGGAGCAACGTCACCTACTCTGAGAGCTAGTAAGTCAGGAAGGAAATTTACTATGATAGTATTAGCTCAAAGCTAAACCAACCCTAGTTTACAACTTCTCGCTTAATCACTACCTTGTGCAACTTCTACCTAGACACCACTAGATATGAGATCTCCATCTCACTCCAATCACTGCAGTGATACCTACAGTCATAAACCTTGTGACTATACCAAAAGAACCAAATAGAAGATTACACTTCCAATAAACAACACATAATTTTTCTTAAAAGCTTCAACTAAGAACAATATTCAACTTTTTGTTTAAAATCTCATGAGTGAGAATAATCCGTCAACCTCAATGTATCAAAAGATACATGTGTCACATACAAAGAACAAAAACACAAAGACATTAAAGACTCTCAAAACCCTAATCCTTATGTTGCACCCAAAGTTTATTCAATGTGAATGCTTGTTATTTTAGGTTTAGCAAGTCCTTATTTATAGACTCTTGCATTATAGACTTGGACTCTTCAAATTAAATCCAATATTCACTTTTTAAATCAGCTGCAAGATCTTCACATAAAAATAGGAACAAACCTTTTAAAGATTCCTAAAAAGACTCCATGATTATTTTTAATGAAACCAAATCAAATATGCACTTGTTCCTAATAAATATCCTTGACCTGTGAAGAATAATGAGATATATCCAAAAGGATCTCTAAAAAAATCAAATCTATCAACAGATATAATAGCAACACCTATTGCATAACAGAATAAGATGTTAAGACATCTGGCTCAACATATGTTTGATACAAATGATAGCAGAACCTATCATAATAGTTGGTCAAGATGTTGTGACATCTGGCTTAACATCAGTCTTGAACCATGTTTTAGAAAAATTCATGACAAACCTAAAACTATAGATTTATAAATCTCCCCCTTTGATAAATTTTGGCTAAAACAACCAATGTACAAAAACCTTGGAGAAAGGAATAAAACCACAACACAAGCTACATGCAAACATGTAAACTTTGTACAAACTACAATAAAAACATATATCATAGAATGCATGCAGTTACAAATCACCATCTTCAATACTCCATAAGACAAATGTCCATACATGAAGTTTGACATCACATATAAGATCAAACTCCCCTTGTCACACATGATCAAGACTCTCCATCAAATGGAAAACCCAAATCATCAGAAAATCCAAAATACCAATATGAACTAGCTAAGTTCACATATCCGAGGCACAACAGCAGATGATAAAACAGACTTACATCAAGATTTTCAAACTGCTCCAACAGGCAGGATGTTAGAACATCTGGTAAGACATCTTACCACATCAACAATAGCAGCATCAACATAACATTCAACCAAGCATGACAGACAATCATGCTCCCTCTAAATAGTTTCACATAGTAAGAAATTATAATCACTACTCTCCCCTTAGCAGTAGCACAATCCTATCAACATGCTAATCAACATGTCAATACATGTTTCATAACAACAGGACACATAAAAACACTAACACTTTACTCCCCCTTTTTATCCAAAAATTTACTAAAAAAAAGAATAAACGTTAAAAAAAATGGAAACACACAAAGCACATAGGAAATAAACACATATGGAAGCACATACATTGCAGATGGAAGCACGCACATTGCAGATGAAAACAAACAATAGCAAAGGGAAACACACAAACTATTGGAAAGTCACATCTCAGGTGGAAACAATCAAACATCAACAACTTCTGGTTGTCATCCAGCTCTTAGCCATGTCAAAGATCATTTTGCACTCATTGGTTCTATCACCAGCCCTTCTATAAATAACAACTTACTTAGGCTTCCCAAGCATCAGAACATAGAGGAAAGATGTAGTATCAATTGCACTCTTCTATATCTATAATTTCTATAACTCCTCAATAGTGAAAGTTCTAATCCCACTGCTTATGTTCATAATCTGATTATTAAAAATAATAATAAGTTATTCCGTGTTGTCCATATACTCCATATCAATAACCTTTCCTTCAACAAGATTCTTGATAAGTTAATTATAACTATCAATATTCTTGTTCCAGCCATGTTGAATGAGATATCTGATATTGTTTAGATCTTCACAAATTAATGTAATAACATAATGTTTGATATTATGATCCTTCAACATCTGGTCAATCCACACTAGTTTAGAACAACCTCCTTTAGTTCAGATTCAGTAGTATTCCCAAAAAGCAAAAATTTACTTATTATTGAAATAGAAAATTAGATTGTTTCTTATATATAAATATCCACTGATCCACTTTGTCCCAATGATGCAATTCAATATTCTTCTTTTTGTAATATTAGATCACATCCTTGGTTTAATCTTAAAAACAAGACAAGAATTTGATATTTCCTTATTAAAGTTTGTGATGCCTAATTCATTTGAGTGTCTTGTATTGATCTTCTTGAGTTATGCTATATGAACTCTAACTTCAAGGTTATCTGGATCAAAACTTATGGACTCACAGGTTACTTCCTTTCCTGAATCGTTAGTCTGCACAGAAAATTTTCCAACATTGTATGCGACATCCTTCTCCCTTTTAGTGAATGAATCATCAATCACCACACTTGTGGATTCCATAACATCTTTAGTTATGGAGCTAAAAACTATATAAGTTCTTTTGTCTAAAGAGTAACTTAGAAATATCCCTTGATTCCTTAGGAGATCCTTCTTACTTTTTTTTATCTTTGTTCACCAAGACAAAGCACTTACTTCAAAAGGTATGAAAATATTTGACTGTAGGCTTCTTTCCTTTCCATATCTCATAGAGGGTAGTTGAAGTACCTACTCCAAATTGACTCTATTATGATTGTAGCATGCAATATTTATAGCTTCAGCCTAAAACTCTAATTGTAATTCCTTTACATGAATCATAACTCTAGCTGATTCTTGTATAGCCCTGGTATTTTGCTCAACAAGTCTATCTTGATGAGAAGAGATGGAAACAAAAAATTCAAGACTTGTATTTTCAGAAACACAAAATTCAAAGAATTTTGCATTCTCAAACTCCTTGTCATAATAGCTTATAACCTTCACAATCACGCCTTTCTTCTCTTCTTGAATACTTTGACACGGATCTTTGAAAACTTCAAAAGCATATAATTTTTCTCTAAGAAAGGTTATCCAAGTATACCCATAAAAATCATCAATAACCATATAGACATACCTATTTCCACCCAAGCTTTCTATCTGCATTAGTCCCATTAAGTCCATATGAAGAAGTTCCATCACTTTAGTAGTTGTCTGATGTTGTAACATTGGGTGTGAGATCATGAATTGCTTCTTAATTTCATACTCATTACAGACTTTCCTTTCTTCACTCTCGAGCTTTGGCATTCCTCTAATGGCTCCTTCAGATATGATTTCCTTCATTCTTTTGAGATGAAGGTGTCCAAGTTTATGGTACCATAACTTTACTCCATTCTCATTGGTTATTGAACATGTTAAAAAGTAAGCAATTATTTGAGATTCCCACAAATAATAGTTGTCTTTATACCTTATATCCTTCATCAAAACAACATCTTTCTCATCTTCGCCCAGACATTCAGACTTTGAGAAGTTAACTAACAGTCCTTGGTCACACAATTGACTAATTCTAATAAGATTAGCAGTTAATCCTTTCACAAGAAGAACATCTTCTAAACTAGGAGAGCTATCACACATCAACTTTCAAACTCCTTTGATTTCACATTTAAACTCATCTCCAAATCTGATAGTACCTGTGGGATGAGGCCTAATATCCACCAACAACTTCTGAACCCCTGTCATGTTCCTAGAACACCCACTTTCAATGTACCAGTCTTCTCCATTTGAGTCTCTTAAAGAAGTATGAGCAATAAAATTAATATCCCTATTTTCAACACTTCTCTTTTTACTCACTTGATCAGCCTTAGAATGAACCTGAAGATCTTTTAAATCCATACAACTTATAACTGTGATACGGTGGCAGAACTTACCATTTATATTGATTTTGCGTTTGTGTTCGTAAATATTGCGGTAAGCAAGAGTCGCCACCGACTTTTCTTTTATCCAAATTAAGGAAAGGGTAAAAAGAACAAAAAAAGGCCTTTTCGAGAATCTTCTGAGTAAGGGGGTAGATTATGGAAAGGGAAGGTGTTAGTACCCTTTCCATCCGTAGTTCTCTATGGGCTCTTAGATGCTTAGCTCCTTTTAAAAGTACCTTGTGCTTTGTGTTTTTTGAAAAATGTTTTAGAATTCCTTAGTGCGAAGATTTGCTTTGTGATAACTCTTGTATCGGTCCTCAAGAGTGTTGATAAAGCAAATGTATTTTTGAAAGTTGTTTTTGAAATGTGTAGGTGTAAAAAAGTTTGTTTTACTTGAGCAAGCATTTAACAACTATCTACTTGGACTCAAAAAGGCATGTTCTTTTTCCTCATATCCTTTAGACAGTGCTATCCTACTATTAGTGAGTAGGTAGCCCTATCGTTGGATGTTTTGAGGGACAATTGAAGGGACGTACAGTCATAAAGGCAACATGTGGAGACGCTTTATCAATTTTGTATATGGACTAGATCATTTACAGAAAGGCAACTGTAGGGTCATCGAGGGACTATGATCTTTTGATTTACGGGTCTTTGTCAAAGCTTCCCTGTCTCGAGGGACATGACTGTTTTATTTTCGAAGCAACCAAAGTGGGGTACCCTAGAGGTGTATATGTGCAATTGTGTGTTATGTTCAGTTATTTTAGTCTTGAGTTAGGTTTTCTAGCATTTGATTTTAGTCTTTGCCATACAATCCTATTAGTCATACATCTAGCAGTTAATATGAAAAGTAGTAAAAAAAATGAAGAAAGTAAGCGTCATACACTATTACAACCAAATCGAAAGACAAGAAAAATGTAAAAAAAACAAAGAACAAAATAAAGAAGAGAAATGAATTCTTCGATCCAGGCCATGGACTCCTTCGATTCACCCTCCTTTGGCCTTCTTTCGGTCGGGCTTAAGAGTTGACGTGAGAAAGCTTTGATTTGCACGTTTTCCCGCCTCCTTCGACTGAGTTTGGGAATGGTATGGGAAACCTTTGATTGAATCCTTCTCTACTTCTTTCAATTGAGTCAGGGATGGGCATGAGCAACCTTTAACTGCAAACTCCTCTGGTTCTTTCGATTTAGACTATGAAGTAACATGGACCTGTTGAGCAGCATGAGTGTATATCCTTCGTTCACACTCTTTTTGTCTTTCGTTTGAATCTGTACAGGTTAGTTCCAACAAGAAAGGCAAACAAACCAAGAGGGCAGAAACAAATAACATAACTAAGAGGCTATCTACATATTATGCTGAAACGAAAAGTAAGTAAAATTCTATTTACATGTTATACTGAAACGAAAATATTCTAGGCCAAGAGGACTTACCTTTCCTGGAACTGGAACTTGTGTGTGGACTGGAGTTTATTGGATACTCCTGGATTTGAAAGGAGAGAGGCAAGTATGGTGTGATCTTGTTGAGTTTTGAGAGTTTTTGGTGTGCTTCTCTTAGGCTGTGTATGTGTGTAAGGTAATATATGTGTATGGTTCCTGAGCTTATGTCTCCGGTGTGTGTGCGTACGTATGAGGTCTCCTATTTTTTTCATCCCTAGTGTGCTCCTTATATAGAGGGGACGGAAGGGACAACAGGGGAACAAAGTAAACAACCATTAAGTTGGTATTTTAAGGCCATAAATATCACTTTGAAACTTTGCCAAAGACATGGTTTCTTGTCCCTTTTTGAATTTTCTATGAACTTGGACACTTTTGACTTTTGAATGCCCTCCTTCGAATGACTCTGATTTCCTCCTTTGAATGGCCTAGAGTCTTGATTCGAAGTGTTCAAAACCCTCCTTATTAGAGCTTCTTCGATTGATTCTATCTACTTACCCTCACTGCTTGATTCAAACAACTCAAACAAAAACTTCAATATGGCCAACCAAAAACCTCCTTTGTCACCACCTTCAAATGTTAATGCTCAAGAGACATGGGTCTGGCCACATGTAGGACCAAGACCCATCATAAGACAAGCTTGTATTCAGAAACCATGTGTCCTTCGAATGTACCAATGAATGCTTCTTCAAAGGGACCTCATGAATGCGCCTTCGAAGGGACTAACATGCGTGTCGAAGTATGAAAAAATATTTCAAAGGGGACCATTTCCCAGTCGAAGCTGGTACAAAGGCAGCCAATTCCTTGTGGGCTCTAGCATGAGGCAGGTCAAAGCAAGCGTAAAAGAGGCCATCTCCTAGTGAATCGAATCAGGCATGGAGGAGGTATTTGCCTTGTGGGTCGAAGGAAGATTTTTCCCTAGTTGATTGAATGCAAATCTGAAGAAGTCTTGGCCATGTGTGTTGAAGGAAAGCTGAAAAGGAGCCTTTGCCTTGTGAATCGAAGCATGTCTGAGTTAACCCTTTGTCTTGTGAATCGAAGACCAGTATAAGGGTCTTTTTTCCTTGTAGATCAAAGGCAAGTTGATGGGTCTTTTCCTTGTGAAACCAAGGCAAACATGAGGAAGCTTTGTGAATTAAGCTTGATCAAAAGAGATCTAGCGCCCCATCGAAGCTTGTATGCAGGAGTTTACTGCTGGTGAATCGAAACAAACTTGTAGGGGATTCTTGCTTGTGAAGCTTGGACCAAGACTTGTTCAAAGGGGAACCAACGCACAATCGAAGCTTATGGGCCAATGCTTTGTCGAAGGGTTTTAGGAGCCCAGCCGAAGCTTACTCTTATGCCAATCGAAGGGCACTGTTTAACTGCCAATCTAAAGACACTTTGCTAACATTCAAAAATTTCATTTTCTTTAGGCAAGTGTTTGTAACCACCCATATAAGAGAAAAAATCCTTGGGAAATATGAGAGGGCAAATTTTAGGGTACAATAATAACAAAAAGGCTTTATATGACCATGCTCATCATAAAAATGACATCTCTAAGTTAATTACTAAGATTTAGATGAAACTGCATCACGCCTGCCAGGATGTTATAACGTTTGGTTGGACATGTTGGTCGCTCTTTTCTTTCCAGAAGGAAATAAATTTTTTACAGTTCTTTGACTTTGTTGTTTATCAAATGAATGATTAACCTCTGGATCTTCAAATTTTTCCACCTTATCAACTACATTATTCGTTATTATCAAGGAATTTGTCATGTTATTAAGCTTGGAATTCAAGAAAGTTACCTCGCTTTGAAGATGAGAAACAGTACATAAAAGCTTCTTCTTTTCATTCTCCAACTCAGATATGATATTTCTCAGATTTTATTCTGTCTTAAGACTTTCTTCACACTTGTCACAAGAATCCTTGAGGGATACATCCATATCTTCATAGAGGTCACTTTTATCACAAGCTTCTACTTCATCTGCCCATCTACCAGAAAGAGCCATCACAAGTTTTGCAGTTTCATTGTTAGCCTCATCTTCTGACTCATCATCATCATCATACCAAGATACAGTAAATCCATTTTTCTGCTTCTTGAGAAAAGTGGGACATTCTGATTTAATGTGACTAAAACCTTCACACTCATAACATTGAATGACTTTGATTTGATTTGACTTGTCCTCAATTATGGTATTTTTTTAAATCTTCATTATTCCTGAAGTCATATGCGATGTTCCTGACATTTGGTCTTCCTCTTATGTCCATTATTTTCAGAACTCTATTGAATTTTTTTTCTAAGTAATACAATGGTATTGGATAGTCCTTCATCAATATCTAGACCAACTTGAGTCTCTTCATCTTCAGCATTAGACACAAAAGTTATGCTCTTGTTCTTTTTTCCAGTCTTGTCACTAATAGTCAATTCAAAAGTTTGAAGTGATCCAACAAGTTCATAAACTCTCATGTTGTTGAAGTCTTGAGCTTCTTCAATAATAGTTACCTTCATGTTAAATTTCCTAGGTAAAGACCTAAGAATCTTTATAACACTTATTTATGCTGACATCTTTTCTCCCAAGGCACTAGATGAATTTGTTATTTCAAGAACCTTCATGTGATATTCCTGGATGATATCATTATCATTCATCTTTAGGTTCTCAAATTTAGTAGTGAGAAGTTGAAGTCTTGACATTTTTACTGTGGATGTACGTTCATGAGTTATTCTGAGAATTTCCCAATTATCCTTGGCTACAGTAAGGGTATTGATCTACCTAAACACATTCTTGTCTACTCCATTGAATAAATTATTCAAGGCTTTGGAATTTCAAAGAGCTAATTTATAATCCTCATTATTCCAATCTTCCTCGGGCTTCAAAGATATATTCCCATCTTTGTCCTTCTCAACCGAATGTTCTCATCCTTTCAAAATAATCTTCCAAGCTTTGATGTCCATGGATTTCAATAAAACCATCATTCTAATCTTCTACCAATTATAATTTGAACCATCTAGCAAAGGTGGTCTATTGTTGTATCCTCTTTCTTTATTCATAGTACCGAAAATTATTCTCCCTGGAGCTCACCTAATAACATGAACAGGGTGTCTGCTTTGATACCACTTGAAATTCTGCACTTGAAATATATATGTCAAGACTGATGTCCTAACACCAACACTATGTCAAGACATATGTTATGACATCATTTGCTGACAGAAAATAGAAAACAGAAGATTGTGCAGAAAAATAAATTATAGACAATTAAACAACATAATCAATTATTAATCCAGTTCGGTGCAACATCACCTACTCTGGGGGCTAGCAAGCCAGAAAGGAAATTCACTATGATAATATTAGTTCAAAGCTAAACCAACCCTAGTTTACAACTTCTCGCCTAATCATTACCTTGTGCAACTTCTACCTATACACCATTAGATATGAGATTGCCATGTCACTTCCAATCACCGTAGTGATATCTACAGTCACAAACCTTATGACTAGACCAAAAGAACCAAATAGAAGATTACACTTCCAATTAACAATACTTAGTTTTTCTTAAAAATTTCAACTAAGAACAATAGTTAACTATTTTCTTAAAAGCTCACGAGTGAGAACAATCAGTCAACTTTAATGTATCAAAAGATACATGAGTGACATACAAAGAACAAAAACACAAAGACTTTAAAAGATTTCCAAAACCCTAATTCTTATGTTGCACCCATGGTTTCTTCAATTTGAATGCTTGTTATTTTAGGTTTAGCAAGTCTTTATTTATAGACTCTTGCAGTATGGGCTTGGACTTTTCAAATCAAATTCAATCTTCACTTTTTAAATCAGCTTCAAGATCTTCACATTAAAATATGAACGAATCTTTTAAAATTTTCTAAAAAGACTCCAAGATTCTTTTTAATGAAACCAAATCAAATATGCACGTATATCCAAAAGGATCTCTCAAAAACAAATTAAATCTGTCAAGAGATATAATTGCAGCGCCTCCTACATAACAGGCCAGGATGTTTAGACATCTGGCTCAACATCTGTCTAATACCCATGACAGCAGAACCTTTCATGACAGTTGGTCAAGATGTTGTGACATCTTGCTCAACATCAGTCTAGAACTATTTTTTAGCAAAATTTATACCAAACATAAAATCATATATATATATATATATATATATATATATATATATATATATATATATATATATATATATATATATATATATATATATATAATTTTCTAATGAGAGATTCATTATTCACACTTACAATACTAACCTCATACTATTTAAAAATTAAATTATATATTATTTTTTTAATTTCATTTTAATTCTTTAAGATTTAAGATTATTATATAATTTTAAAATTTTACTTTATGACAAAATATGGAATGTAGACTTTGACTCAAAAAAGACTTTTTATTTATAATATAAAAAAAAGACTGTTTTGTTTGTTCTTGCGCATGTCGGTATGCAGAGTTTTGAATGTGATGAATTTCACGACAATGTCCAAGTGTAATATCATTAACTGAAGGATATTTTCACTGAATACCAGAGGCTTCTATTTGTATTTTAATCAGACTCGTAATTCAATTTTGCAGCCACTGACCTTACTGCAAACCTCTCTAATTGCTATATACTGACTGCAGCACTAACTAAGTGGTCCATGCATCTTAACATATTGAAAAGCCCATAAAACAGACACACTTTGGGTATGGAAATTGAGGGGAAGAAAACTGTACGAAAAAACTAAAATGGATTGGAATACTGAGAGCACAACACCCTTTGTTCCTCATCCAGACACTTTTTTAAGCTTGTTGTACAACTATAACAACAACAATCCTTATTCAGGTAAAAAAAAAATTAGTCTTCAAATCATTGAAATTTATACTCCAATGTTTTCTACTCATTTTGTAGGAAAAACTTATATATTTGAAAAGAAGGCGTATATATAAATATATATTCAAAAACACTTGTATATATGGTTTTAAATTGTAGTTGCGGTTGCTGCTATGCGCATTGCAGTTGAAGCAGCGTGAATACGGTTTAAATACATGTTATTATTTGTCTGTGTTGGAATATTAGGAATGGAAGCGAGTGAAATGGCATTGGGTGAGACACAACAAAGGTTGGTTCATGTAATGGATGATGAAATGAACGTGATTAATAATAGATATGGTTACCGAGAGAAGAAGAAGAAGAAATTGTCAAGTAACCAGATTGATCTACTGGAGAGGTGTTTTCGGGAAGATAAAAAGTTAGATTCTAAAAGGAAAATGAATCTTTCAAGAGAGTTAGGGCTTCAACCTCACCAAATTACTGTTTGGTTTCAAAATAGGCGTACTAGGTTGAAGACTAAGCAGTTTGAACATTCCTATGATGTTCTTAAACAAGAAAATCAGAAACTTCAAAAAGAGGTAACTAAAGCTTTTCTTTTTAACACATCACTCATGTACCTCTTGCACTGTGCTCATTTGATTAATCTTTTATGACTGAACAGGTTATGGAGTTGAAGGAAAAACTAAAAGAGAAAGCTCATTTTAGGACACAGACATATGGTGAAGAGACAATTGAAAACATAGAATGTCTGCCATGCAGAAATATAGAAGGAGAGCCATATCCATGTTTTAATATCACAGAAGAAACAACAAGTAGCATTCAACAAGCTGCAGAGGGATATGACTACAGTTCTTTTAATGTTGAAGGTTTTGACTCAGTTTCATTGTTTCATGAGTGTCACTGGCCTAAGTTACTATATTATCCCTAATCTACAATAGAAGTTAAAGTTTGAATGAATTCTAGTACTCTCTATGTCTAAATCACTTAGTTTTAGTTTACTAGTAGTTAGTTAGGTATTGAGAGTGAAGACTGGCATTAGGATCCACTAAAGGATCGTAGTTATGAATAATGAGTCATGCACTATTTTGTAAGAGAGTTTTTAAAATATTGAATTGAAAAGTTGCCACGTTGAGATAGTTAAATACATTTAACAGTTGTATTATGCGCAACATTTTAAATAACGTTTGTGGTTGCTTAAAAGCTTTCGCGAAAATTTGGTCATCGCTCTAGGAATTAATCACGATATTGAACAATACAATCTGAATCCATTTTGACTCAAAAACAAAATTTTAGTTCATAATTTTGTAGTTATAAAGAATATTTTTTCTGATTTGTATATTTATATTCTAATTTTGAAAACTCTGCGTGTGTAACAATGTCACAGCATTTCAGGATCATAATAGTGTTTCACGTTTGTAACTATATTTGTCTTCGTCTATGTTGAAATTTTTCATCTATGATTTAATTTCTATGCATCAAACGAGCATGTTCGTCTTGTTTAAGTCCATACCGTAAAAGTCAGTTAAAATTGGGACGGAATTAGACAAATATTATTGAGGGTGCGAACCTAAAGCTTTGTTTGATTCTACAAAAAATTTGTGTCGGAAGGGACGGCAGATATTGCGCCTTTTAAGTCTAAAAATACAAAATTTCATGTTAATGACTGAGCCCACAAAAACCTACAAAAAAAAATAGGGCGAACTGAGGCGGGCATATTAGAGGGTGTGGAAAAATGTGATCAAAACGGAAATGCCCAATGGACCGAGATAGTTTTGCCATCCCTAATTAAAATGTTGAATAATGATATCGACACCTTCTAATACCATTTTGTCACAGTCAATTTTGTTATAATGGATAGTTTTTAAAATCCTTGATGATATAATATATTTTTGGTTGTATCTTGTCGCAGCATGAAAAAATATCTGAGCGTATCACACGCTCGAAATACAACAGAGTCGCTGTCGAACTTTATTTATTCTAAAAGAAAAGGGAAAATATTGATATAACCCACAAAGAAACAATAAAGATTGCTCGCAACCAAGAGCGGCTTCGAGAGTCAGTTATGCAAGGAGAATGTATTAGGTTCCCTCACAATTGTTGTACTCAACGGGACCTATTTAGTTAGTTATAGGAAGGAAGTTAGCTTATGTTATTTGCGATCTTCTATTATTACTCAAGAAAGAACAAAATGCTTTTTGGATTTTTTATTATTGTGTATGATAAGACTTTGGGTCTTGCTTCTACGTATATCCGGGTACAATGGAGAACTCAAGACTATAGTTTTGGATAACAAATGTTTGAGGGATGGTCTATTTTAGCGAAAGGATCTCAAATCATATTGGACAGAAAACATTGATGTCTAAAACATGGATCATTGAGCAATTGTGTCACTTCAAGAATGATTGACTTAATCTAGACCAATACTGATTTATGCCATCATCACATTTGAGTCGAAAATGTTTGATATTCACATGTGAAACCATTGTTTGCATCGTCGCGGAATGGACAAAGCGTCCATCGTTATATGAAATGGTTTTAAGATGCCAAGTATTTGATTAAGTCATTTTAAAACAATCTAATTAAATGTAAAGATTAAAAATCAAGTAAAATTATTACACTTCATGAGAATAGGGGTACATTTGTCCATTAGAAATATTATGAAGTAGGTAACAATTAAGCAAATGGATGATGTCATTTTATTTAGTAGGTTTAATCTATTAAAATTAACTCATTTATTTAATTATTTTAATTTGAATTAATTATTTAGAATAATCACTAAAAAATTAATTAAAATAATTAATCCAAATGATTAAATTTAATTAGAAAAGTTAATTAACTAAACAACAATTAATCAATTAATTCACTACCTAAAATAAAAAGATTTGAAATTGAGTAAAATGAATATAAATGAAATAGAAATAAAAGGGGTGTGAAAGGCAAACAAAGGGTAGCATAACGCATTGCAAGTGTTGGGCCTTAATGGTGGAAGTCCAAATGAAATTGCAATGGAACAATGGTAGAGGAGGTGCTTACAACAACTGGTGGTGGTGAGATCTTGCTAGAAAACTGGGTTGGGATTAACATCCCAAAGGCTAATAAACTTTAAGGGTATATTTGTATTGATGGAATTACTACTACAAAACACGCATACAACAACGTCAAAGTCACTACGGTTCTTCTAAACACTGTGGTGACATCTCTAGATTTAGACACAAACCATTTTTTTATATTTTTAATTAATAATTGTTAGGATATAATAACGATAATTTAACTGATTGTGGTGATATATTCAAGCTTTCATGGGTTCGAACCTCAACCAACTCAAGTATGTTATTCGTTTAACGTTAAGGAACATCTTTTATTTTTTACTTATTTTTAAGTAAAGAATAAAAGAAACAGCACAATGGTTGGTTAGTTAAACCGTTGTGATATATTTTGTTTTTTTATTTAAAATTTTCAAATGGCTAAACGCTGACGCTTCTTTATGAAATTTCATTATACAAATGACATATCATTACGGTTTATAGTTTGGACCGCGGTGGTATATTTTTAAATATTATACACTTCTAGCTAGCTTGCCTATTCAGTTTCCGTATTTCCATTGAAAAAAGAAACAAAACGATACAACCCTAGCCTTCAATACTGTGAAACAATACTGTCAACCCTAACATCATAGTTAAATACTGTTTATCATTCATTTTTCGTTCAATACTTTGATATTGTCACTTTTTACTGGTCATTTTCCCCAAGGAGGTTGACAACACGAACACGATCACCATCGTCGAGAAAGGTTAACAACATGAACACCCTCGTCATCGTCGGAAAGGAAAAAAACACCAACATCATCGTCATTGTCGGGAAGGAAGACAATACCAAACCAACACCAAACAATATTCCCTTTTACTTAGTCATCACGTTTACGGTACATAAAACTTTTTCCCTATGCATCTACAGTAGACTTAATTTTCCATTGTTGTGAATGTTGTTGTTGTTGATGATGAAATAGATTTCTGTTGTTGTTTATGTTGTTGTTGTTCATGTTCTTGATGTTGTTATTGTTGTTTTTGTTGTTGTTAATGTTGATGTTGTTTTTTGTGAACATAGATGTCGACATTGTCGAATTCTCCATCTACTAGCAGAGAAATTGATTATACAAATGATTCTTGTACAAAATATACTTGTACAATACAAACTCAAACGAAAAGATCACAAAGAGGTGTCACAATGATGCTCGAATTCATAAAAGTCCATAACTCAGGTGACAAAAAGCCGATCATATTTGATTCGTTCTATAGAGTAGTTTATTGTGAACATCTATCTACTTTTAAGAGTTATATTACGTTACTTGCATGGAGCAAAGCTAGCATATTGATAGATGATTAGAAACAAGTGCCAAGTTCTATCAAAGATAACATATGGACAAACATTACAGTAATAGTTTTAATTTTCATCTATTCGATTTCACTTTCTAGGTAGATTCTAATACTTACTTATTAATTTAAATATATTCGAAATTTGAGATTACCGATGACTCAAAGTTGAAAATAAAGTGGATCACCTATGTCGGTACTTGATGGAGGGGATTTAAGTCACGGCTCAAGCGAGATTACATTAGGAAGCCTTAGCCCAATCTTGCTCATCCATGGATAAGATAAAGTTATATATCGAAGAAGCATTGGAGAAAGTTTGTGAAGGACTGTCGTTTTGAGTAATTCAAGGTTAGTAGTAGTCATATTTATCCGATAATTTTTTGCTAATGAGTTATATATATTAATAATATATATTTTTCCATATGTGAATATCAGGATAAAAGCAAAATAGGACAACAAAATAAGGCAAAAAACATGTTCCCCTATAGATTGTCTCGTGGGGGTTACAATAAACTTGAGAAGACAATCATGCTTGAAAAAAAGAAAAGGAACGATAGATGATTGTAACACCCTATTTAAATATTTAGTCATTGTGTGATTTCATTGTGAAATTACATTGGCATAACTACAGGTATGTGGGCATAGCTAAGGGTGTGTGTGAAAACTTAGTTATAATTAGATAACTAGAAAGAAAACTTAGTCTAAAGTTATAATAATAATATAATTGGTGAAGGATGAAATATTCCATTATTATTAATAAAAATATTATTATTAGATATATGGTATATTTACCACTAATAATATTATTCTTAATGATATTATAATAATAATTATTATAATTATTATTATAATTATTGATCATTAATAAAAATAAAATATAATTAGGAAGAAGTTGGAAAAGGGTCGGAGAAACTGTAACACATGAAAAAAATTAGAGAGAAGGAAGATAGGCTAGGGTAAGAGGGAGACTAGGAGATTCCACCATTGTTGAAGGATCAAAACTCAAAACTAAGGTAAGAGGGGAGAATGGGTTCACTAATAATGATTATAATATGAGAGGGTAGTGAGGGTTCCTTCCCCTCTTAAGATTTTATGTATATTTTTTGTATGTTATTCCCCTTGTTTGATTTATTTAATATCTATGTGATTCTATACGGAATTGTGAATTGTTTGATGTTAATGATGTGAATGTTGGTAAGAATTATTGTTGTTGTTGTGTTATTCCATGGAAGCAAAATCTAGAAAAATGTGGGTTTTAGGGAAATGATGAAATTAGGAATTAAAATTTGTAAATACCTTAATAGAATATAAGGTTAATGATGTAGAATTAAGTCTATAAGTTATTATGAGTATAGATATTGTTTTTGGGGAAACAATTAGGAGCTTGAAGGTGCTTCAAGGAGTGGAAAATCATACCAGTGCAAAAATAGAGTTTTTGGATTAGTAGACTGGTCATACGCATATGAAGGAGGCCATGCACATATGAGGGGGTGTCTCAGGGGCCTTACACGTGCGATACATGCCATGTCCCTATAGACAGTTGTAGCGGTGAAAATCGGAGATCAAGCTATTAATTAACTTGACTCACAAAAGCAAGAGTCGCCACCACGCTTTATTATTTCCAAGGGAAAAGGGAAAAAGCGAAATAAAACCCTAAAACATGAAATGTAAAATAATACTACAATGCGTTTTTTTTTAAAGAGATCAAGAGTTCGGGGGTTGGTTATGCAATGGGAAGGTATTAGCACCCAATGCATCTGCGGTACTCCGCAGGAACCTTTTGAAATATCTGTTTTTTGGTTAAAATTGTTTGTTATATACAAAGGTGTATTTATCTACAAATATGTTTGTTTAAGGGGAAAGAAATGAGTTTTTATTATTGCGTTCGTGAGGGTTTCGCGACCCTTTGCCTACGTATCCAATGAAGGAATTAAAACACCATAGTTCCTCTAGAAAAAAGTTGATTTGTTTGTATTTTTTGGTGGGCGACATTAACGCGCGCATTCTAGCAATAGGCATGGCCGGTATCACGGTAGAACGGAGATAACATGCCCTTGGGGGGAGTTTTGATTTGTTGAGTGTTTTGTGAGTTTTAAGATATATTCAAGTAATGATTAAAGAGTGTTTTGGATTTTTTGGTTTGTTTATTTGGTTGATTTTATCTTGCCTAATTACTAACATTTATACAAAGGAAATAAAATGCAGAAAGATAAAAACCTACGCTATTACAAACATATCAAAAGGCATAAAAATATGAAGGAAAAAAAAGATAAAAGTAAGAAAAAGAGTGTCTTTCGACCCAGGCAGTGGCATCCTTTGATTTGCCTTTTGTTGGCCTCCTTCGATTGGGGCTGAAAAGGGTGAAGGCATGACTTTTGACTGAGGCTTTGGCAGGGCGAGGTCCTGTCTTTCGATTGGGCAAAGGCAGCAACAAAGTCATGTCTTTCAATTGGGCCTTGGCAAGGGCAAGTTGTATCCTTCAACTGGGCAAAGGCAACAGCAAGTTGTATCCTTCAACTGGGAGTTCGCGCCAGTGAGGTTCTGTCCTTCGATTGGGGCTGGCACCAGTGAGGTTCTGTCTTTCGATTGGCCTGGAAGTCAGTGTGTGGCAAAGTCTGCCCTGTTGCCTTCTTCGATTGGGCTAGTGAAATCAGTGAGGGAATGTCTTTCGATTGGCCTGGGAGTCAGTGAAGCATGTCTCTGGCTGGGCCTGGAAGTCAGTGGAAACCAAAGGCTTCGTTTCATACTCCTGTTTCCCGTTTCTTTCATTTCAAACATTAAATTACAACATGGCCTATGGCCATGCTAGTAAAACAGTTTAATAATTAAAGCTAGTTCGATTAAACAGTGTTGTACCCCAAAATTTGCCCTCCCATATTCTCCAAGATTTGTCAAGTCAAGGTCACAAAATTCCCCAAGGGTTATGCAGTTCAACTGTCTCCTATACAGTCAAAACTAGGGTTTGTGTTCTGATCAAGAATTGAAAGTTTTCAAAGGCCCAATCAAGTCTCATATGCCTACAAATGTGGTCAAACATCCTCATATCAAGTTTCAAGGCATTCAGCTCAAAATTGCACAGTCAAAACCCTAGATTGCACTACAGTCAACTGTAGGGGTAAAATGGTCATTTGGCAGTCAAAAGTTCAAATTTTTGGTCAATATATCATTTTGAAGCCACAAACATCATTTGATCAATGCTTGATCATGATTCTCAAAATTTGGCTCAGAAAATCATCAAGATGCAAAAGTTGCTATATTTGGACAGCTGAAAAAGTCAACTGAAATTGACCAGGGCATAACTTTCACATGGATTATCAGAAAAATTCCATCCAAAGCTCATTTTGAAGAGAAAGACATTTCCTACAACTCATATTCATGTTCCAAGTCCAAGAAATGCTCTCACAAAAAGTTATCAATTTCAACATTATAGGTCATTTTCAAAAGTCAACAAAAAGGGACTTTAAGTCAAAGGCCATAACTTGAGATTGGTAAATCAAAATGACATGGGACCAAAGGCATTGGTTAAAGGACTCAAAGACCTTTCCAAAATGTCCAAGAACATGTGAAAAGCTTAAAAATTGACCAAGTTATGCCTTGTGGAAGTTGGGAAATTTTTGGAAATTGTTGAAAGTCAACAATGATGCAAATGATCCAAAAATGCTAATGGGCCCATTTTTCTTCCAAGTTTCTTCATGCCAAGCCTATGCACGACCATTAGGCCCAAAGGGAAGTATTTTCTCATTTTTTAATTATTTATTTGAATTTATATTAATATTAATTCATTTAAATCATTTCAAATATGTGAAAAATATAAACCTAACCTAAAAAAATCTTTTTATGCACATTCCAAGGTCAATATTTCGTGCACATCCCAATTAGGCAAGTTTTGATGAGAGTTGAGCATGATTGAACCAAAAACCATGAAAAAAGATTCAAAAAGATTTTTACAAAATCAAATATGTGAAATCATCAATGCAATGGATTTTGTCTAGTTTTCTTGACCTAAATTGTTCTATACATATTCAGGAATCAAGACCTAATGCCTAAGCACTGCAAGCTGCGCTCAGAAACCTCATACAAACTTGAAAAAAATCTCCAAGAAAGCCAATACTGAAAACTAGTTTTATGGTCGATTCAAGCTTCAATTTTTGTTCTATCAGCATCCTTAAGCATCCCTGAAGGTGTCCCAATCAATATCAATCACAAAAGCTCAAGGAATTGGGGTACAGAACTCAAGACGTTCCATGGAAATTCCAAAATCGTATTCTATATTTTACGCATTTTCATGACATTTCATTGATTGATTCTTGTTCCTCATGATATTCCAAAGCTAACCTTTATATTCAATTTGATTTTTGCATCGTGTATGAGATTTCACCATGATCGAAATTTAGGTTTTCAGAGTTCTTGAATTGGGGTTTCTCACCCAAGGAACAATTGGGACTCAAGATCATTACCATTGCAATCAGCGTGCTCCAACGAACAAGAGACATATCTCGCGAACAATTTATGAAGCTCATAACTCTAATCGCTATTTTTCAATAGACACCTTTTTGCAACGCTACGAAAACCGTTCCCATAGTGTTTTGTTTTACAGGGTGAGGAAGACGATGATGTCGTGTCATCCGGGGACAGGCCAATTCAAAATCTCGCGCGTATTTCAAAGGAGACTAACCTTTTTCTTTTATAATATTTGTTGATTAATATATATTAAAAGAATTCAAAGTGCTTCAGTGGTGCAGGTGTCGCTTTGCCAAGTCCAAGACCTGGGTTCGATTCCCAGGTCCGTATAAAATTTCATATTATTTTTCCATCTAAAATCATGTGTAGCGCTAATGTCCAAGACATACCATGGACCTCAAAGCATGACCATCCACGCGTCCTACACAACCAGATCAACGACCACGATGCAAAGAACATGCTAGGACCAAGTCAACACGCTGGCATACGAACTGGAAAAGTCAACGAACTCACAAATAATTGGGCCAGAATTCCCAGGCCTGTACCTCACAATCTGGGGCTACACCCCACCCTGGTTTGCCTTCCCTAATCTTTTTATTTATTTTTATTCTTGTTTTAATAATTACTTTTATTTAATTATGTTTATTTAATTAATTATCTTTAACAAAATACAAAAACACACAAAAATCAGAAAATATAAAAAATATAATATTTATTTTATTATGATTATTTTCAAATAAACATGTAAATAATTTAGTAAATTAGGTTATAAGTTTAATTCTTTTTTAACAAAAATGTAAAAAATATAGAATTAGGTTAATAAACACTTTTTCTTCCTTTTTAATTCTTTTCCTTTTTTTTTTTCCACAGTAATAATTATTTATATTTTAATTCTTTCATAATAAATAAACAATACTAGAATTAGGGTTTGCCGTTTAATTTAATTTCAATTAACTCCTTTTTCTCATTAAATCTAAAAAATACAAAAATACCATTTTCATTTAATTTCAATTTTAAATTCCTTATTAATTTTAATTGTTTGCAAAAAGGGTCCAATGCCCATTGTTTTAATTTAATTACGCACATTTACTTTATGTCGTTCATTATAATTATGTAAATCTCCCAAAGCCATGTAACTTTACTTTTCGCACTTTATTTTTCCGCTTTATTTATTTTCCGCTAAATCGGGTCCGGTTTAATTTTGGCGATGTGGACCCGCGCCATTTGTAATAACCTTAGATTTACTTTTCCGCAAACTTTATAACTGTTAAAAAGCATGCAAGAATGAATGTCTTAATTAAAATCAAGCGTAGATCACAATGAACATGACAAAACAAATATCTGAAAACGACACACGAATCGCACACACCACCCCTAGGGTACGCCTCACTGTTGCCTTGCCTCGAAAGGTGATCGTCGAGTAGAGGATGTCTTAGTAAGTCCTCATGATCCGGGAACCTGGCATGAGGGTAGCTTCTAAGGTGTCTTCCCATTGCTCCGGTGATCACCATGTCCCTAAAACTCGAATTGACCCGAATACCTCCAACGGTGGTGCTACATACCTCTCAATGGTGGGATAGCACTACTTTAAAGGACATTTACACAGACGAATTCCTTAGGGTAGGTAGGTTCTCAAGGATACTTGCTCTAATTTCAAAAACAAACAAAAAAGACTTTTCACACAAACACATTTTCAAAAGCTTTCAAAGCAAATTTTTCAAACACTCTGACGTATGAGTCGATCTGAAATTTTTCAAAGAAACTTTTTAAACCCACATTGAAAAAGCAAACAAACCTTTTGAAAACACATTGAGCAAGTATCTAAGAGCCCATGGATAACCATGGATAGAAAGGGTGCTAACACCTTCCCTTTCTATAACCTACCTCCCGAACCGAGAGCAATCTCTTTAAGGAATTTTTCTGTGCTTTTGTCCTTTCCATTTGGAGAAAATAAAAGACGGTGGCGACTCTTGCTTCCGCGACATTTCGCGAACCAGCGTTAAACAGTCAGTTCCAGATCCACCGATCACAAACAGTAAGCAGAAACGAAAGGGTTAACTTTTAAAAACATGGTGACAGAGTGGAAACGAAAAGAAACAAAGTGTTATGTACATGTTTGAAACGAATAAGAGTATTATTTACATGTTATGCCATGAAATGAAAAGTTCAAAGGGTAAGAGTGACTTACCTTGCTTCAGGCTGGAACGTGTGCTGGGCCTTGAGTGGTGGCCCTGGATGCTGGATTCGAAAGAGGGGTCACAGGCTGTGCTGGGAATCCTGGATTCGAAGGAAGGCAAGAAACAAGTCTTATGTTTCTTTCCAAACTGGAATCGAAGGATAGTCACAGGGGGTTTGCTTTCTGAGTTTGATCAAAACAACTATGTGTGGGGTGTTCTTCAGAATCGAAGGAGACTGAAGTGTGTGGATTCTTGGTTTTTTTTCTCCACAAGTATTGAAGGGACTTGAGAGATTTTTTGTGTTTGAGAAAATCTGGGGAGTTCGTTCCTCTGGTCCCAAAAATCCTCCTTTGAACATGTTGTGAAGCCTTGTATTTATAGGCAAGCTTTGATATGGTTTTGGGGGGAAATCAAATAACATTTGAACTGTTTGGGTATACTTCCCCCTTGTTTTCTTCAGTGCAGCTCTTGTGCACTCCTTTTTTGTGCAAGTACAGGACTGAGATAGCGCAGGCCTATCAACATTTTGGAGCTTAGTGGCAGGTTGGTGCAGGACTGCTACATAGCAGCACAGCTGGCATGAGTTTGGCAGTACAGTGGTCCAACTTGTGAATCAAAGGGGACTGTATTTCCAAATCGAAGCTTGTGACTAAAGGGAGACTGTATTGCCCAATCGAAGCATGTGGATCGAAACAAACATATTGCCCAATCGAAAGCCCGTGTTCGAAGGAAGCAATGTTGCCCAATCGAAGCATATGTTCGAAGGAAGCAATGTTTCCCAATCAAAGCAGGCTTGCAGGCAGCAAACTTGTTCAATCGAAAGCAGGCTTGCAGGCAGTAAACTTGTCCAATCGAAATCAGGCTTGCAGGCAGTAAACTTGTCCAATCGAAAGTAGACTTGCAGGCAGTAAACTTGTCCAATCGAAAGCAGGCTTGCAGGTAGCAAACTTGTCCAATCGAAAGCAGGCTTGCAGGTAGAAAACTTGTCCAGTCGAAAGTGGCATGCAGGAGGCAAAAAAGTGCAAATCGAAAGTAGGCTTGCAGGCTGTGTTTTTCCAATCGAAAGTGGGCTTGCAGGCAGCAAACTTGTCCAATCGAAAGTGGCATGCAGGAGGCAAAAAAGTGCAAATCGAAAGACCTGTCAGCACATGAAATCAAAGAAACAAAAAAACACACAATTCATGCTTGATTAGAAGTTAGTGATACATAAGCTAAGAATGTTCAAAACACTTGACAATTTCTGCATAATCAATTCCCAAAGGTGAGAGGTTAAAACCAACTGTATTTAGTGACCTTGGCTTTTGTATAAAAATGCAAAAATAAAAATGGGATCTTAGGTCAAAAATTGGGGTATGACAGCTGCCCCTATTTAAGTTTCTTCTATCTGACGAGATTGAAGGAACTTAAATATAGAATACACAATTTTTGGCCTTAAGATACCACAATTATATTTATGATCTAATATGAATGTAATGTTTTGAATTTAATTCGGTATGATGCCGCATGAGACAGACTATGTTGGAGAAACCAAACACATTATACAGTAATCCCATAGGGGAAGAGATTATAACTCCACTGGGGAAACAGAGTCCTAGACTTGAAGTGAGAAACTCTTGAATGATTTACATCAGTACTGAGACTGGAAAAGAAATGATTGACATCAGCGCTAAGGCTGGCAGATGATTGGCGTCAGTACTGAGACTGGAAAATGATTGGCATCAGTACTGTGACTGGAAAACAAAATGATTGACATCAGTACTGAGACTGGAAAAAGAAATGATTGACATCAGTACTGAGACTGGAGATAAAATGATTGACATTAGTACTGAGACTGGAAAAAGAAGTGATTGACATCAGTATTGAGACTGGAAAAAGAAGTGGTTGACATCAGCACTGTGACTGGAAATAAACATCTATGACTTCTGAATTTTACCAAGAATGGTAACATAATCCTTCTTTAACCAAGATATCGCCTGAAAAGGATAAAGTACAAACTTCCCCATGGGACTTTTCCAAAGGGATGCCGTTTGCTGAGTAGACATTATTGTTGGGGATACACAAGCTGCTCAAATAAAGAGGCCGCCACTTGCTATCTTTCAAAGGTGTCAATAACATACAAGTTGCTCATGAAGAGACCACCGCTTGTTATTTTTCAAGAGAATAATAACACACAAGTTGCTCATGAAGAGACCGCCGCTTGCTGTTTTCTCAAAGGTGTTAATAACATACAAGTTGTTCATGAAGAGACCGCCGCTTGATGTTTTTCAAAGGTATTAATAACACACAAGTTGCTCATGAAGAGACTTTCGCTTGTTGTTTTTCAAAGATATTAATAACATACAAGTTGCTCATGAAGAGACCGCCGCTTGCTGTTTTTCAAAGGTATCAATAACACACAAGTTGCTCATGAAGAGACCGCCGCTTGTTGTTTTCCAAAGATATTAATAACATACAAGTTGCTCATGAAGAGACTGCCGCTTGCTGTTTTTCCAAAGATATAAATAATATACAAGTTGCTCTTGAAGAGACCGCCGCTTGTTGTTTTTCCAATAACATACAAGTTGCTCTTGAAGAGACCGCCGCTTGCTGTTTTTTCCAATAACATACAAGTTGCTCTTGAAGAGACCGCCACTTGCTGTTTTCTCAAAGGTATCAATAACATACAAGTTGCTCATAAAGAGACTGCCGCTTGCTATTTTCAAAGGTGACAATAACATACAAGTTGCTCATGAAGAGACCGCCGCTTGCTGTTTTCTCAAAGGTATCAATAAAATACAATTTGCTCATGAAGAGACCGCCGCTTGTTGTTTTCAAAGGTGACAATAACATACAAGTTTCTCATGAAGAGACCGTCGCTTACTGTTCTCTCAAAGGTATCAATAACATACAAGTTGCTCATGAAGAGACCGCCGCTTGCTATTTTCAAAGGTGACAATAACACACAAGTTGCTCATGAAGAGACCGCCTCTTACTGTTTTCTCAAAGGTATCAATAACATACAAGTTGCTCATGAAGAGACCGCCGCTTGCTATTTTCAAAGGTGACAATAACATACAAGTTGCTCATGAAGAGACTGCCGCTTGCTGTTCTCTCAAAGGTATCAATAACATACAAGTTGCTCATGAAGAGACCGCCGCTTGATGTTTTGAAAGGTATTAATGACATACAAGTTACTCTTGAAGAGACCGCCGCTTGCTGTTTTTCCAATAACATACAAGTTGCTCTTGAAGAGACCACCGCTTGCTGTTTTGAAAGGTGACAGTAACATACAAGTTGCTCATGAAGAGACTGCCGCTTGCTGTCTTCAAAGAATATTAAAGCACACAAGCTACTCATGAAGAGTCTGCCACTTGTTGCTTTCAAAGATACCAATAACCCACAAGCTGCTCATAAAGAGACCGCCACTTACTATCTTCAAAGAATACTAAAGCACACAAGCTGCTCATGAAGAGTCCGCCACTTGTTGCTTTCAAAGATATAAATAACACATCATGAAGATATTGCTGGAGGTGAGAATCAATAATTTCATCGGGGATGGACAAACTACTCATGAAGAGACCGCCATTTGTCATAAATATATTCAGAAATAATCAAACTGCTCAAATAAAGAGTCAGTCGCTTGTTGTCACGTCGATATTCCAGAAGAAGGTTATGATAACACTACTAGGGAATAAAGTTCATCTTCAATGGGGAACCATGAATAAATCCTTCCTGAGAAGACCAAGTATTTACATTGCAAAATAAATGCACTCTCCATCTAGGTTTCACAGCCTAGAGAGATCCACAGGGTATCATTCACAAGAGACAAAGCTCAATCCAGGAATAAACTGGAGAGAAAATAGTCAAACAAGACTCCAACCAATGAGGAAACAACTCAAATCGGGATTTATCCTATCCAGAGATGGAAAAGGAAAGCTAAAGCAAGATTCTTCCACGAGAGTTAACTCAGTGGGGAATTAGAAAGGAGGCGCACTTTCTGCTTAAGTTGACACTCTATTTGGAAAGAGGAAATACGATAACCAAAGTATACAGATCAAGAACATCAACAAATATCAATGTGTGTGCATGATGCAAGTGTGAATGAATAAATGAGTGTCATGTATATGCTGACAAAACAAATAGAGGAGATAGACAGAAGATGACAAGACATCACAGTACAACTCGACACTCGACTAATCTCAACAGGATGGGAACATTACTGGAGATAGAATAAAAGTCATCATTGGAGCAAAGTCCTTTTACAAGGCTTAGATCTCTTTGGAGAGGAAGATATTTTTAGGTAGAAAACCCAAAGTCCAGTCTTCTATCGTTAACAATCTGTTGAAAGGATAACAACACGAACAATGTTTCAGCTGGAAAAAGTCTTGTTTAGCTGGAGATACTGGGAACACCACCCTCTGATAATGTGTGCAAAACATATCACATATCTGAACAAATCTGGATTGCCCCTGGGACTAATTTTGGATGCCCCAAGTTTACTGCTAATAAGCTGCATGTTGCATGACAATTCTTACGAATAACTTCACTTCTAAAATGCCCCAAGCTATATGGTTGATGAGGAGAAATCGTCTCAAGAGGATTTTACAAAAGACCTGGCATTCACCATGCTCTGGTGTCTTCAAACTCTTAGAGAGATTCATTGAATCTTGACGTGATTGCCCCGGATTGACTGTAGTTGGCACAACAAAGTCTTCAAATTTTTCCCCAAAAGGGTAAACAAGTTAGAGAAGCATTAACTAGGAGAAGCAACATGTCCGTGCTCTAGGTCTTCAGGTGACATGCCCCCGGATATGATTTTGTGAAATGATTCTCCAATTACTCAACATAGTTTCAGGCCTTAAAAGAATAAACTCATCACTGGTGCTTATATGAGCTTCCTTGATATCAAACAAATGTTTTGCAGTTAGAAAAAGTTTATTATGAGAATGAAAATTCTAATGCAACAGTTATGTAAGTCTTGAAGATTTTGAAAAGATATCGCGCAAATTTTGCAAGTTAGAGCACTATTAATTTTTGTATAGCAAAAAACATATGATACCAACATAACTATTTAGAACATTCATGGGAGTCAGGAACACTATCTCATTGAAGTATGCTTTCAAAATAACCTTGCTTCAATTAGGACTTTTGAAGGTTGTAACGTGGCCTGGTTCATGGCTTTAGAAAAAAGATTTTTAAGGCTCAAAATTTATAGGTGCCCGCCCATTCTTCATGATGTTCTCCAACCCTATGTTCAGTTAATTCAACATGAGTGTTCATCTCTCAAAAGAATTTTGTGACGGTTAAGGAAATGACGAGGCTTTCGGTGTAGAAACCACCCTCATGTCTTCGCGTTTGTAGTCACCAATTTGTTCTTTGCCGAGGAATTTTTCTTTGTATTCCTTTCTTTGCAATTTTTTATTTTCCCTAACTTTTTCCTGGACTAATTCTTTTAAATTGATAGTCCAGCGGGATGCCCTAATTTTTGCCTAAGTCACTTGTTTTCAAGTTTTTTTTTTGACTTAGCGAGCTTTCTCTTTTCTTGATTTTTGAACAAAACGTGTGGCATTAGATTGTCTTAACTTGTTGATAAGATTATGACTGCCTTGTTTCTTGATGAATGAGGGATAACATTGTGGTTCCATATCTTCTAGCTTCATTATACATGAAGGGTAGCCCTCGTAGTTTCTCTTCAGAAATATCTTCCTTATGAATTTTGAACACTCAATCGGATTAACTGAAAAAACTACCCTGCCCCAGGTTAACATTTGAGGGTTTTTTCGTATAGAAAAAGAAACTTCTACTTCAAAGGCTCAAAAGGGGTTAGCAAAGGATTATCTTCCTTATATCTCCAGTGTTTAGGGATTTGAAACAATGCCTGTACATCGTCAGCAAGATTTTATCCAAAAGCATACAACCAGAGATTTTGTGTTCTTTAGATCATCATCCTCCCTTCAATCTCTGCCTAGGCAAGAGAATGGGCAACAAGTTGGTATCATAATGAAAAAGCAATTTAAAATTTTAAAGCAAATATGAGTGAGACAAATGAACTTCTTCAAGACACACATACTCATTGTATTAAGATAATCATTCAGATGCAAACAAGTTCTTACATGCAAACAATGTTGTGATAAACAAGAAAGATACAAACGAACAAGCAAGAAAAAGTGCTAATTAAACTGAGAAGACTCTCTCTATCTGGAACTGAACTGTTGAAAACATCCTTCAAAACTCAGGGTAACCATCCATCGTGTTTACTCTTCGGCACATGCTTGATTTGAACTTCAACCAGAATTGACTTGGGCAGCAACCAAATTTTCAACCAAACCAGTTAAGTGATCCGTACTAGCTTTCAAATTAGTCACCTCTCTGCAGAGTTCAGAAATCTCTTGCTTTATATTCTCCATTGTTCTATTAGCGCGAGTGTTGCACTGGTGAGACCAAAGGAAAAAAATAAGACTTGGAAAAAGACCTTTGAAAGTGAAACAAAAATGTAGAATGATGCATAATATGCAAAAGAGAGTTTTTATTTGACTTTCAAGGAACTCAAGATATTAAGTTATAAACATCAAAGTATGACGATAAAAGATGAATTTTAAATTGGATCAAAGCGTTGATCAGGTTATCATCAAGATCAATCATCCATTTTGGTGGATTAGGGTTTTCACCCCATCAACACCCAAGATCCATTGAGCTTGATGAAACTTGTGATGTTTATAAAGAAAGACCTCCAAATTCCTTGAAAATCAAGTGAAAAGGGTTTCATGGATGCATGAAGGCATGGCTATGCAACAACCACAAGCAAGGTCACAAATAAAGTCGAAAGGTTTAACATCACGAGCATGGAGTCAAAGGTAAAAAACATCCCCCAAGGTATGTACTAAAGGTTTAATCACACCTGTAAGACAAGGTTCTAAGAGTTCCCAGAGTCTACATTCCTCTTTCGGATATTACCAACGTCCCAATTACTCGGTAATTAGCAATATTCTCAAGAGAAACCCGTCTGAGTGCAGCACCGCGTGACAACTACATCTGGATTACTCCGTTATAGTCTCCGCGCTACACCTAAAAGGCCAAGATGGGTTAGGGTTCTACGGTTCTCAACTTCACTTGCTCCCAGGTTAAAATCAATAATGTCTTCCCGATTACTCGGTAAACAAATACTACATTCAAAGGGGCTTCCACTGAGTGGGGGATTTCATGCCTCCTTCTTCGGGATTACTCCCTCAAAGTTAACATGACTATACCGCCCGTCCTATTCCTAAGTGTATCTTAGTCTGGGTATAGGACTTATCCTTTGTAATCAACACCCAAATAACCACAATATATCACAATTAATCAAACAAACAAGTAATAATAACAAAAAAACAAATATGACAAATTAGGCTTAACCCACTTAGGGATGGACCAGCAAGAGGTCAATCTTTCCCCAGCAGAGTCGCCAATTCTGTAGCGGTGAAAATCGGAGATCAAGCTATTAATTAACTTGACTCACAAAAGCAAGAGTCGCCACATCGCTTTATTATTTCCAAGAGAAAAGGGAAAAGAGCGAAATAAAACCCTAAAACATGTAATGTAAAATAATACTACAATGCATTTTTTTTGAAAGAGATCAAGAGTTCGGGGGTTGGTTATGCAATGGGAAGGTATTAGCACCCAATGCATCTGCGGTACTCCGCAGGAACCTTTTGAAATATCTGTTTTTTGGTTAAAATTGTTTGTTATATACAAAGGTGTATTTATCAACAAATATGTTTGTTTAAGGGGAAAGAAATGAGTTTTTATTATTGCGTTCGTGAGGGTTTCGCGACCCTTTGCCTACGTATCCAATGAAGGAATCAAAACACCGTAGTTCCTCTAGAAAAAAGTTGATTTGTTTGTATTTTTTGGTGGGCGACATTAACGCGCGCATTCTAGCAATAGGCATGGCCGGTATCGCGGTAGAACGGAGATAACTTGCCCTTGGGGGGAGTTTTGATTTGTTGAGTGTTTTGTGAGTTTTAAGATATATTCAAGTAATGATTAAAGAGTGTTTTGGATTTTTTGGTTTGTTTATTTGGTTGATTTTATCTTGCCTAATTACTAACATTTGTACAAAGGAAATAAAATGCAGAAAGGTAAAAACCTACGCTATTACAAACATATCAAAAGGCATAAAAAATATGAAGGAAAAAAAATAAGATAAAAGTAAGAAAAAGAGTATCTTTCGACCCAGGCAGTGGCATCCTTCGATTTTCCTTCTGTTGGCCTCCTTCGATTGGGGCTGAAAAGGGTGAAGGCATGACTTTTGACTGAGGCTTTGGTGGGGCGACGTCCTGTCTTTCGATTGGGCAAAGGCAGCAGAAAAGTCACGTCTTTCAATTGGGCCTTGGCAGGGGCAAGTTGTATCCTTCGACTGGGCAAAGGCAGCAGCAAGTTGTATCCTTCGACTGGGAGTTCGCGCCAGTGAGGTTCTGTCCTTCGATTGGGGCTGGCACCAGTGAGGTTCTATCTTTCGATTGGCCTGGAAGTCAGTGTGTGGCGAAGTTTGCCTTGTTGCCTTCTTCGATTGGGCCAGTGAAATCAGTGAGGGAATGTCTTTCGATTGGCCTGGAAGTCAGTGAAGCATGTCTCTGGCTGGGCCTGGAAGTCAGTGGAAACCAAAGGCTTCGTTTCATACTCCTGTTTCCTGTTTCTTTCATTTCAAACATTAAATGACAACATGGCCTATGGCCATACTAGTAAAACACTTTAATAATTAAAGTTAGTTCGATTAAACAGTAAGCAGAAACGAAAGGGTTAACTTTTAAAAACATGGTGACAGAGTGGTAACGAAAAGAAACAAAGTGTTATGTACATGTTTGAAACGAATAAAAGTATTATTTACATGTTATGCCATGAAACTAAAAGTTCAAAGGGTAAGAGTGACTTACCTTGCTTCAGGCTGGAACGTGTGTTGGTCCTTGAGTGGTGGCCCTGGATGCTGGATTCGAAAGAGGGGTCACAGGCTGTGCTGGGAATGCTGGATTCGAAGGAAGGCAAGAAAGAAGTCTTATGTTTCTTTCCAAACTGGAATTGAAGGATAGTCACAAGGGGTTTGCTTTCTGAGTTTGATCAAAACAACTATGTGTGGGGTGTTCTTCAGAATCGAAGGAGACTGAAGTGTTTGGATTCTTGGTTTTTTTTCCTCATAAGTATTGAAGGGACTTGAGAGATTTTTTGTGTTTGAGAAAATCTGGGGAGTTCGTTCCTCTGGTCCCCAAAATCCTCCTTTTAACATGTTATGAAGCCTTGTATTTATAGGCAAGCTTTGATATGGTTTTGGGGGGAAATCAAATAACATTTGAACTGTTTGGGTATACTGCCCCCTTTGATTTCTTCAGTGCTGCTCTTGTGCACTCCTTTTTTGTGCAAGTACAGGACTGAGACAGCGCAGGCTTATCAGCATTTTGGAGCTTAGTGGCAGGTTGGTGCAGGACTACTGCATAGTAGCACAACTGGCCTGAGTTTGGCAGTACAGTGGTCCAACTTGTGAATCGAAGGGGACTGTATTTCCAAATCGAAGCTTGTGACTGAAGGGAGACTATATTGCCCAATCGAAGCATGTGGATCGAAAAAAACATATTGCCCAATCGAAAGCCCGTGTTCGAAGGAAGCAATGTTGCCCAATCGAAGCATATGTTCGAAGGAAGCAATGTTGCCCAATCGAAGCAGGCTTGCAGGCAGCAAACTTGTTCAATCGAAAGCAGGCTTGCAGGCAGTAAACATGTCCAATCGAAATCAGGCTTGCAGGCAGTAAACTTGTCTAATCGAAAGTAGGCTTGCAGGCAATAAACTTGTCCAATCGAAAGCAGGCTTGCAGGTAGCAAACTTGTCCAATTGAAAGCAGGCTTGCAGGTAGCAAACTTGTCCAGTCGAAAGTGGCATTCAGGAGGTAAAAAGTGCAAATCGAAATTAGGCTTGCAGGCAGTGTTTGTCCAATCGAAAGTGGGCTTGCAGGCAGCAAACTTGTCCAATCGAAAGTGGCATGCAGGAGGCAAAAAAGTGCAAATCGAAAGACCTGTCAGCACATGAAATCAAAGAAACAAAAAAAACACACATTTCGTGCTTGATTAGAAGTTAGTGATACATAAGCTAAGAATGTTCAAAACACTTGACAATTTCTGCATAATCAATGCCCAAAGGTGAGAGGTTAAAACCAACTGTATTTAGTGACCTTGGCTTTTGTATAAAAATGCAAAAATAAAAATGGGATCTTAGGTCAAAAATTTGGGTATGACAACAGTCTACTCAACTACCAATACACGTATAATATGCGTATGGGAGAGGGCCATACGCGTATCGTATGGGGCCATACGCGTATGGGTTATGTTGGGTGAGTTTTGAGGGAAAACCCTTCTGGTCGTACTCGTATGATACACAAATGAGGTTTGGGCTCTTAGGCCCTACGCGTATGATACGCAGGGAATGGGGCGGGGAAACAAGGCAATATGCATATGGGGCAAGACCATACGCGTATGAGCGGTTGGGGTGTAAAATTTCCTGTTTTCGTGATTTCTTCCTCAGTTTCGTGTGGAGTGTAATTCCTTTTGGTACGTAGGACTAATATGACTTAAGTTGACATAGGAAGGCTAGTAATAATGGGGATTGTGATAAAACATGGAATTTTGTGTGGATTTTTATGATATGTGTAGTTAAGGCCTATATTGATGTGATCGTTGTTATGTGAATGGTCTTGGGTAAAGATGGTAATTCAAGTGGGAATTGCGATGAGTATAGGACTCACGTGTGATCAGTGTGGATCATATGTTATGCATTAATGATATTGTATTATGCATAATTGTATCTCATGCATTTCATGTTGTGTCATGTAGAGATGAGCCTAGTTGGGAATTTATGATGGGTGCCTAGTCTCACCCGGACTCTGTGTGCGATTTGTGTTGGAGATAAAATATAGTTCATAGGAATGTATATAACTTATGTAAATTTAGAAGGGAATTGGGTTCAAAGAATGAGCAGTATGGATTGTGTTAGTACCACATGCATGGTATTGTGTCAGTGAGTCATATTACATCTATAGTTATTTGAATGTGAACTGTGTATGATGAATTTTTTGTGATAAAGTGTGTGGAATATGATCATTTGGTTGGTGTGAATTATGTGAATTACCTTTCCTTAACATGTGATATTCACTGTATATTTATTGAATGTAATTCTCACCCATTTTTTGTTGTTGTGTTTGTGCTCCCTGGGGAGTACTGATAATCAGGTACTTGAGAAGTGCTTGGAGCGTGTGTTACTTGATCGAGTCTTAGGAGTCACTGTGATATGTAACATGGGATATTACGGGAATTTGTTATGATTTGTATTGTTTTTATTTGTTATGTATCTTATTTTCCAACTTATGTTGAACCACATGTTTTTTAAAGAATATTGTTGTTAAGGCCTTAATGCCATGGAAGTGAACCAATTCAATTATTTTGTTGTTTAGATTTATTTTCTGAGTAATGAAGTAATAAAGTGACTTGATACTTTATGCGTTTTTAGGGGAAGGGACATCCTACGTATGTACTCTGATTTATTTCCTAAATTATTTTATATTTAACTAATGGGGGTAATAGGGTATTACGATTGTTATCAGAGCAGGTCAGTTCGTCCAACCAAGTGCATAATAGAGTCTGTCTGTAGAGTGAAAAAATTTATTTCTTCTAACCTATATTGTTGATGTTGAATAGTATGACTGGAAGGAATAATGATGCAATTTCTACTGCGTTAGAAGCTTTTACGTAGGCGGGGCAAAATAACAATCAGAATGCTGGAGATACTGAGTTCCATAATTTCGAAAAGTTCCAAAATAACAAGTCACCTACGTTTTAGGGTACACATGATCCGAATGTTGCACATAAATAGTTGAAGTCTATTGAGAATATCTTCAGAGTCATGGGATGCACTGAAGCTCAGAAAGTGCAGTTTGGTATTCATATATTGGCTGACGAAGCTGAAGTTTGGTGGGGTAATATTCGTCAGAGATTGGAAGTTGTGGGTATTCCTATTACTTGGGCGGTGTTCAGGGCTGAGTTTCAAGAGAAGTATTTTCCAAAATATGTTTGGGGGTAAGAAGGAGATAGAGTTCCTTGAATGGAAGCAAGGAAACTCAACAGTTGTAGAATATGCTGCTCCGTTTGAGGAACGGGTGATATATTGTCCCCATTACAATATTGTTGCTGCTATGAGTTTGAAATGTATCAAGTTTTAGAATGGGCTACATCCTGATATTAAACAGGGTATCGACTATCATAAAATCATAAATTATCCGGAGTTGGTGAACGGGTGTAGGATTTATGATAAGGATAGCAAGGCACGAATTGCTCATTACAAGAACTTGAGTGATAAGAGAGGCAAGTAGAGGCATGGGGGTACATCGTACAGTGCCCTAACTGATAAATGGAAGTATAAAGTTGTTGTTGGTTAGAAGCCAAGTGGGAGAGGGATTCCTCTCAATCCTATCAAGTTTTTCAAATGTGGTTGCATGAGTCATCGTGCTAATGAGTGTCAGAACGATGTGAAAAAATGTTTCCAATGTGGACGACCAGGTCATGTTGTGGTAGATTGTAGGACCACTGTATCTACCTATTACAATTATGGAGAACAAGGTCACATCAACACCCACTGTCAAAAGCCAAAGAAGTCTCAGACCGGTAGGAAGGTATTTGCATTGGTGGGAACTCAACCTACCACTGAGGATCATTTGGTCAGAGGTACTTGTTATATCAATAATACTCCTTTGATTTCAATCATTGATACGGGTGCAACCGACTCATTCATTTATGTTGATTGTGTGAAGAAACTAAGACTTGTGTCATCTACTATGAGCTAGGGGTGGTGATTGATACGCCATCTATCGGGTCGATAAGTACGTCCTTAATGTGCTTAAATTGTCCTTTGTCGATCTTTGGTAAAGACTTTGGGGTGGATTTGATTTGCTTACCACTCAGTGATATGGATGTTATTTTAGGCATGAACTGCTAGAGAGCAATTATGTCTACATTAACTATTATAGGAAGACATCACGGTTTCCTACTCCAGAGGAAGAAGAGTTGGATAATTTTATATCTACCAAGGAATTTAAGACCTTGTTGGAAGATGAAGCTAAGATGTTTGCGGTGTTTTACTCATTGTCAGTAGCAGGAAAGGCGTCAATTAATGAGTTACCAATAGTGAGAGAATTTTCAGAAGTGTTTGCAGATGATATTTCAGAGTTACCACCGAAGAGAGAAATATAATTTGCAATTGATCTTGTTCCTGGTTCAAGACCTATATCTATGGCACCATACATGATGTCAGCCTCAGAGTTGACGAAATTGAAATCTCAATTAGGAGAATTTCTTGATAATAAGTTTGTTAGTCCCAGTGTGTCGCCGTGGGGAGCTCCAATGTTGTTGGTTAAATAGAAGGATGGTAGCACGCGTCTATGTATTGATTATCGTCATTTGAATGAAGTGACCATTAAGAATAAGTTTTTGCTTCCAAGGATTGACGATCTAATGGATCAACTTTTGAGAGCTCGTGTCTTCAGTAAGATTGATTTAAGATCGAGATACCATCAGATCTGAGTGAAGAATGATGATATCCAAAAAACGGCTTTCAGGACTCAGTATGGCCATTACGAATATGTTGTGATGCCTTTTGGAGTTCCCAATGCGCCAGGCATATTCATGGAGTACATTAACCGCATCTTTCATACCTACTTGGATCAGATTATTGTAGTCTTTATTGACGATATATTGATTTATTCTAAGTTAGAAGAAGATCATGCAGAACATCTGAGAATTGTATTGTAAGTTGTGAAAGACAACAAGTTGTTTTCAAAGCTTTCGAAATGTGATTTCTGGCTACAAATAATGAGTTTCCTAGGACATGTCATTTCTGGTGATGGCATATTAGTGGATCCATCCAAAGTGAGTGCTTCACTATAATGGGAACCTCTGAAATCAGTGATGGAGACTAGGAGTTTCTTGGGTTTAGCAGGTTATTACCGCAAGTTCATTGAAGGGTTTTCTAATTTGGCTCTTCCTTTGACCCAGTTGACCCATGCGCCACTGTTAGTGCCATTATGGGAGATGAAAGTTTGAATCTGGTTATGGATGTAAACCAACTGACTACACCTCTATTGTTTGTGAAGATTGTTTGATTCAGCCAGAGGGTTGCCAATGTTTGAAAGATACAGTTCAAAGTTTGATTACCAAAGGAAATCTTCAGTTTGACCTTATGGTTATTGAGCCTAAGGTTGGTGAAGATGAATTTGATGTAGTTATTATCCATGTCCCATCGAAGAGGATTCCTGTTAGAATTCTAATTCCTTCCAAAAAGTCCCCACTGACCATCACTGTACCTGGTCACGTGTCATATGTCAGTGATAAAGCTGTTCCTTGGCATTACAACGATAAGCTTTACTATCATGGGAAGAAGCTTGTTACTCAGAAGCCCGAGGAAGATAAGTCAGAAGAAGAGAAGACTGAATTTCACGACATTGTCAGTGAAAGAAAGATTACTAGTAGTGGTCAGATTTTCTCTCCACCTGAACAACCATAAAGTATCGCATATACCTTAGCTAATATTAAAGGTAATCATATTGTGGTTAATGGTGAAAATCGGGGCATAATACTCCTGTTCCGAGTCTGGATGCCGAGATGGCTAAAGATGTCACAGAGCTGAGAGATACATAAAGAAGAACGACTATAAGATTATTAATCAGTTAAGTCAGACGCATGTGAAGATTTTGATTCTTGATTTGCTCCAGGATTCTGAATCTCATAGAAACACACTGATGAAGCTATTTGGGACTTCTTTTGTTCCTTAGGAAATTTCAGTGAATCAATTCTAAGGAATCATGGCTAGCATCTCTGCAAGTAATGGGTTGGGTTTCATAGATTTTGATCTACCTCCCGAGGGAAAGAAACATAATAAGGCATTGCACATCTCAATGGAGATTGTGAGGACTACCTTATCTCGTGTGTTAGTTGACACGAGATCCTCCCTTAATGTACTAACAAAGTCTGCTCTTATGAAGTTGGATTATGATGGGCTTATGCTGAGGCCCAGTGATATGGTGGCCAAGGCGTTTGATGGGTCAAAGAGAATCATGTTTGGGGAAGTTGATTTTCCTATCAAGATAGGTCCTCGGGTCTTCGACATGACTTTCTTTATCATGGATATTAATCCTTCTTACTATTTCTTATTTGGGAGCCCGTGGATCCATGGGGCTGGTGCTGTCACTTCTACATTGCATCAGAAGTTGAAATTCCCGATTAATTATAAAGTAGTCACTGTTTATGGAAAAGAGGATTATATTGTCAGTCATCTGAGTACCTTCAGCTATTTTGAAGTTCAAGGTGAGATACATGAGACTTCGTGCCAAGCATTTAAGACCGTGCAGGTTGTCAGAACTCCTCATCAAGAGGTTAAGAAGTCAGAAGCCTCTATTGCATCTTTCTGACAAGCTCAAGCAATTATTGAGTCTTGTCATATGGAAGTCTATGGCAGAGTGTTGGATCTCCCTACACAAAAAGACAAGAAAGGTTTAGGCGATAATGGCTGGTCAAAGCACACCAACTGCTATTCCTCTCAAGAATAAAGGTATTCCTCCTCCGATTCAGTACGCCAGTGGTGGTATTATCCATGAAGAAGCTAATGTTGTGAGCGAGGAAGGAGATAATGATTGTTAAATGGACAAGTATTTTCGTCCTACTGTTCGGGTGGAGAGCCTGCAAATTGGTTTGCCAAAGATGTCATCGAAGTTACCTGCTATCAAGAGTTATTTTATTTTATTTTTATCATGAAATAAATCCTACGTTCTTCCCAAGACGTAGTGATCATGCTGTAGGGCCACAATGTTTTTCTTTTCAAAATTATCGTCAATAAATGACGTCTTTTTGCATTCAAATATTTCGTTCCTTGTTTTTCTTTTTAGTTTTCAAAATTTTTTGGCAATGTGTTTTTATTTTTCTTTTTTAATATAAAACTAAAATAAAAATAAAAATAATCATGCAGATATTATCCCCCATTAATCCCGGATTTTATCAAAAACGATTCTGCTATGGCTCATTATGACTTTGAAAATCCAACCTATCAAGCTGATGAAGAAGCTGAGGAGGATTATGAACTTGCTGAAGAGCTAGCCATATTGTTGAGGCAAGAGGAAAAGGTCATTCAGTCGCACCAAGAGACTATTTAGGTGAACAACTTGGGTACCAAGGAGGTTCGAAAAGAAGTTAAGATTGGGGCAGCATTAGAAGACAGTGTCTAGCAAAGATTGGGTGAAATGCTCTGTTAGTATGTTGATATCTTTACTCGGTCTTATAAAGACATGCCTGGGTTGGATACAGATATTGTCGTGCATAAATTGCCTCTCAAAAAAGAGTCTCCTCTGGTTAAAGAAAAGCTTCGAAGAACTCATCCTGAGATCTCTAAGAAGATCAAAGAGGAGGTTCATAAATAGTTTGATGCGGGTTTCTTGAAAGTTATCTCTTATTCTCCATGGATTGCAAATATCGTACCAATGCCTAAGAAGGATGGTAAAGTGAGAATGTGTGTGGACTATAGGGACTTGAACAGACCAAGCTCTAAAGATGATTTTCCGCTCCTTCATATTGATATTCTGGTTGACAATAATGCTAAAGCTAAAGTGTTTTGCTTCATGCATGGTTTTTCTAGCTACAACCACATTAAAATGGCACTGGAAGACATGGATAATACTAATTTCATTACACCTTGAGGAACATTTTGCTACAAAGTAATGCCCTTTGGTTTGAAGAACGCATGGGAAACGTATCAACGTGCAATGGTCACTCTCTTTCATGACATGATCCATAAAGAGATTAAAGTTTACATTGACGATATGATTTCCAAATCCCAGGAAGAAGAGGAGCATCTTGCCCACTTGCTGAAATATTTAAAAGATTGAGGAAATTCAGACTGAGGCTGAACCCTAACAAGTGCACCTTCGGGATGAGATCAAGGAAGTTACTGGGCTTTATTGTAAGCGAAAAAGGCATTGAGGTTGATCCTTCCTAAAATAAAATCAATACAAGAAATTCCCGAGCCATGAACAGAAAAAGAGGTTTGTGGTTTTCTCGAGAGGTAGAACTACATTTCTAGATTAATCTCTCATCTTACAGCCACTTGTGAATCGATATTCAAGCTATTGAAAATAGATCAAACGACCAGGTGGAATGACATTTTCCAAGCGGCATTTAATAAAAAAAGAGTATTAGCAGGAACCTCCAATTCTTTTGCCCTCTGTGGAAGGTAGACCCTTGATAACGTATCTGACTGTGTTGAAAAATTCTATGGGTTTCGTACTCGGTCAACATGACAAGACGGGTAGGAAAGAACATGCTATTTACTACCTGAGCAAGAAATTTACTGATTGAGAGTCAAGGTACTCATTGCTGGAAAAGACTTGTTGTGCACTTGCGTGGGCAGCAAAGCGTCTCAGACAGTATATGCTGACTCACACTACTCTCTTGATATCCAAGATGGATACAATCAAGTATATTTTGGAAAATCCAGCTCTCACGTGAAGAGTAGCTCGTTCACATATGATTTTGGCTGAATATGATATCCAATATACTACCCAAAAAGCCATCAAGAGTAGTGTACTAGAGAATTATCTTGCTCACCAGCCTATAGAAAACAACTATCAGCTAATGAAGTTTGAATTTCTTGATGAGGAAATTATGTAAGTATGGGATTGTAACATCCCTTTCCCAGAGGAAGGACCCAAACCAGGATCACGATGGACGATAGTGCTCGATGGTGCTTCTAATGCATTGGGTAATGGTGTCAGTGATGTTATTACTTCTCCTAAAGGTTTCCATACTCCTCTCACTACCATAATTTGCTTTGATTGCACCAATAATATAGACGAGTATGAAGCTTGCATTTTTGGGTTAGAAGCTTCTATTGATTTGTGAATCAAGATCTTGGAAGTATATGGGAATTTTGCTCTTGTTATTAGTCAGGTCAACAGAGATTGGGAGACTCATCACTCGAATTTGATTCCATATCGTGAGTATGTTATGAAGTTGATCTAGTAATTTGATGAGAATACTTTCAATCATATTCCAAGAGAAGAGAACAACTCGGCAGACCCCTTGGCTACTCTGTTATACATGTTTGAAGTCAGATGGGCAAATGAAGCCCCCTCTATCACCATTATGAGGTTGTATGAGCCGATGTTCTATTATGAAATAGAAGAAGAGGTTGTTGGTGAGAAATAATTCTTATTTGATTTCAAAAGATATCTTGACATACAAGAATACCCAGAGGCTGCATCTATCACATATAATAAGACTTTGCAGAAGTATTCAGCCATAAGTTTCATCAATGGAGGTGTTCTGTACAAGAGAAACTATGACTCTGTTGTGCTCAGTTGTGTGGATAGACACGAAGCAAACAAGACCAAAGAAGAAATTCACGAAGGTTCCTTCAGGACGCATTCCAGCGGGCATACCATGGCCAAGAAAATCTTGAGAGCATGTTATTATTGGTCTACCATGGAAAAAGATTGTTACAATCACTCTAGAATCTATTACAAATGCAGGTTTATGCCAACAAAGTGCATGTTCCGCCCAATCCTCTGAATGTTTTGACTTCTCCCTGCCCCTTTGTAATGTGGGGCATCAATATGATTGACCGGATTGAACGGACTGCTTCCAATGGACACCACTTTATTCTGATGGCTATTGATTACTTCACCAATGGGTCGAAGCGACATCTTATTCCAATGTCACCAAGCAAGTGGTTACTCGTTTCATTAAACAAAATATATTTTGTTGTTATGGGATTCTCGAAAATATCATTACTAATTACAGGTCAAATCTCAACAATAAGATAATGAAAGAGTTGTGTGACAGTTTCCAGATAAACCATCACAATTCTTCTCCATATCGTCCAAAGATGAATGGTGTTAGTGAGGCAACAAACAAGAATATTAAGAAGATTGTGCAGAAGATGGTTGTCACCTATAAAGATTGGCATCAAATGTTGCCATTTTATTTGCAAGGTTATCTCACTTTGGTGCACAATTCGAATGGGGAAACCCCATTCTCTCTAGTATATGGCATCGAAGTAGTCCTGCCCGTGGAAGTTGAGATTCCTTATTTAAGGATAATGACAGATGACCAGTTGGATGATGATAAATGAGTTCAGAATAGACTTGATAAGTTGAATCTCATTGACGAGAATGGATTGAAAACTATCTGTCATTGGCAGATATACCAGAAGAGGATAAAGAAAGCCTTCGACATGAGGGTGCATCCTCGGAATTTCCAAGCTGGTGACCTTGTGCTGAAAAAGATATTGCCTCCCAAAAATACATATGCTAGGGGAAAATGAGCTCCTAATTATGAAGGACCATATGTTGTGAAGAAAGTTTTCTCAGGAGGCTCTTTGATGCTCATAACTATGGATGTAGAGTTAGTACCCAATAAGTCCATACTCACATTTCTATCATTGTACTTCCTTTTGTATGCTTTGTATACAATTACCTCTTTTTTATAGGCCAATCAATTAATAAAATTATTTTTATCCAAATTGTGCTCCTTTGTTTTTACTTTTGCTATTTTGTTTGCGAAAAGACGTCCAACATTTTTGATAAACTTTGTATTTAAAAATATTGAAGCTTTACAGCACATAATATGAATATATGAAATTGCTTGAATTTTTGGGTGTCTGGGATGACGACTAAGGTTGCCATTTCATACCCGAGACATGTTGCTGTAATTTCCCTTTTTGTAGGTAATGTCGGTATTTTATGACAAGAAGTATGCCAACAAATGAACAAAGGAAGGTCCGTTTGTAACCAATACAAAATTATCGACGGAATGGATATTTGACGAAAGCATATTTCTGCTTAAATCTCCCCTGAGGTGTGCACCTCTGCTCAGGAAAAGTTGCAATCATCATAGGATTATGTGCAACTCTTTTTCCCCAGCACATTCTATTAAATTAAAGGATTTTTGAGGGAATCTGTTTATTTTGTTGACTGAATGCTCTTGATATATCCCCGTGAATTTGACATTCGCCTCCTCAATGTGGTAGGCACTCGTTCTCCCCTTGAAGTCGACATTCTGCTTCCCTAATGAGTTTGGTGTTCATCTTCCACATGAAGTGTATTCTCATCATCATTGAAGTTTGGACCTTTTCTTTCCAGTGCAGTTTTCCTATGTCACAATCTTTGAGGATTTCTATTTACTTGTGGGAGATTCTAGTTTGTATCCCAATGAAGACAATTTTTATGCCTGGTGGAATAATTTAACTTCAAATGCATGTCCATGTTGGTATGGATCTTGTAAGGAGTGCTTTCCCCAGTGTAACTGGTACCATTGACATTGCTACCAAAAGCTCTTTTGATTCCCAGTGGAAGATGTATTTTTCTCCTCGGTTGGAGCTGAGTGTCGAGGATTATTTTGATCAGTATTCGTCTTATCCCTAGTGGAGTAAGTTTCCTTTCCCCGGTAAAATTCAGTGATAATGAATATTGTACAAATTCTCGTGTCCCTAGTGTGGTGTACATATGTTATGTGCTGGTTGGAACACTTTTATCCCCAGTGATAGAGGATTGTTAAAGATATCCCTAGTGGAGTTTTAAACCTCAAATGTTTGGGAATCTCAAGTTTCTGGGATCGAGGTATGATTTTTCTTCCCCAAGTGAAAATGTGCATCCCAACGGCAATATCCCCAGTGTGGTCTGAGTAGAATTCTTTTTATTTAAGAATTTCTATGATTCCCCAAGTGAAGTTGTCGTCATCAAGAAACTCTACACATGGAATTTTCCATTCCCAACACCTCATCTTGGCAGCTGGCAAGGAATTTGTTCCCCAAGAGTTGAAAGGTGGACTAGAGTTCAAGATTTTCACTGGACTTCAATTTATTTTTGCAGTATTCCTCCAAGAGTTACTTCCCCAGTGATTTTGATCCTTGGAAGTTGACTTTTCAAATTCTCAATCTCCCACTAAAGTTCATCTTGACTTTCCTCTAGAGGACATCAGATGTGCGAGGATAGTCGTTTGGAATTTCTTTGTCTTCCTAGCCGTCGATTATTAATATGGTTTCCCCAATGCATCACTAAACATGCATCATCATATTGCATCTAACAAAAAAATTCAAACATGCACTTAAGTATAAGCCAATTATGTTTACTTTAGAATAACCAGATTGTTATGTGCTATGATTTGAATTACCTCTGCAACTTTCCTCTGGGTGGTTTTATGCTGTTTCCCCAACAAAGTCTATTTTGGTTTACCACTAGTTGGGTCTTTGGTATTTCCCATCTTCCCCAATGAGTTGTGGTCTTTCTTTGCCCTTGCAAGTCTTTCGTTATTTTACCCATGTTTGCTTTGCCGTCAGAGTGCGAGTAAGAGTCGATGTATAACCTTTCTTATTTAACAAGTATTTGAGTATCCATACTTGGTGTGTGTTAATTTAGATAATTTCTAATCTTGAAGAATTACACCCCGACTTTGGCTTGAGGGATATCGTAGTTCTTATGCATTTTCAATCTCTTAAAGTCCAATGTGTTTTAGAAATCCTTGTCTAGAGTTCTTACATTTTGTATCTCTTCCAGTTGCACGTTTTCTTTCGACCGAAATTCTATTTGGGTTTAATACAAATGTAATCCCTAGTAAATTCACTTTCTGACCATCATTATTTCTTCAAGGGTCTACTTCTGGTTAGTCTTTTTGTCATTCTAGGTTCGCCTTTTTTCAGGCGTCCTTTGTGAGAGTCTGCCTTGTTCGGCCTTTTTCCTATATGTGTCTAATTCTGGCCAGACATGTATATCTTATCCCCAGTAAGTTCGCCTTTGATCGGTGTTCTTTTCCCCAAGAGTATATATGTAGTTGGAATTCCTTGTTGGAGCTTTCTTCGGTTGGTCTCTTCCTTGTTTGTATATGTCTAATTCTACCTGGCGTATACACATTATCTTTTATGTCTTTTATGTCGATAGAGTCCTTTCATCTAGTCTCTCTCGTATATTCTCTTTCCTATGAACATATAATTATGATGTCTCTGTAAAGAATCCTTTTTTCTGGTCTCTTTATCATTATATGTCCTTTCCCAGGACATATATTCCTTATATTTTTGGTTAGAGTCCTTTCCTCCGGTCACTTTCCTGTAATGTGTCCTTTCCTCCGGACATATATATATATATATATATATATATATATATATATATATATATATATATATATATATATATATATATATATATATATATATATATATATATATATATATATATATATATATATATATATATATATATATATATATATATATATATATATATATATATATATATATATATATATATATATATATATATATTCCATATCTTTCATACATGTCCTTTTCTCCGGACTTGTATTGTTGATATCCTTGATAGGGCTTTATATGGTTAGCCTCTATCTTGTATATGTTCTTTCCTCCGAAGATATATTCTTGATATATTTGGTTAGAGTCCTTTCTTCCGGCCTCTTTCCTATTATATGTCCTTTACTCCAGACATATATTCTTGATATCTTTGGTTAGAGTCATTTCCTCTAGCCTCTTTCCTGTTATATGTCCTTTCCTCCGAACCTATATTCTTGATATTTTTGGTTAGAGTCCATTCCTCCGGCCTCTTTCCTGTTATATGTCATTTCCTCTAGACATATATTCTTGATATCTTAGGTTAGAGTCCTTTCTTTCTACCTCTTTCCTGTTATATGTTCTTTCCTATAGTCATATATTCTTGATATCTTCGGTTAGAGTACTTTCCTCCGGCCTCTTTACTGTTATATGTCTTTTCCTCTAGACATGTATTTTTGATATCTTTCGTTAGAGTCCTTTCCTACGGCCTCTTTTTGATTATATGTCCTTTTGCCTGGATATACATTCTTGATATCTTTTGTAAGATTCCTTTCATTCGGCCTCCTTTATATGTGTCCTTTCCTTCGGACATGTATATTCAATATCTCTTTTGTATGTGTCCTTTCCTCCTGACATATATTCTTGATATCTTTGGTTGAGTCATTTCCTCCAGCCTCTTTCCTGTTATGTGTCCTTTCCTCCAGAAATATATTCTTGATATCTTTGGTTAGAGTCATTTCCTCTGGCCTCTTTCCTGTTATATGTCCTTTCACCAGACATATATTCTTGATATTTTCGGTTAGAGTCCTTTCCTCCAGCCTCTTTCTTATTATATGTCCTTTCCTCCGGCATATATTCTTGATATCATTGGTTAGAGTCCTTCCCTCTGGCCTCTTTCTTGTTATATATCCTTTCCTTCGGACATAAGTTATTGATATCTTTGTTAGAGTTATTTCATGTGGTCACTTTCTTGTTATGTGTTCGTAACCAACTCCGAACACATGATTCTTGATATCCAATCTATTTTTGTGTCTCTATTCTTTACTTGACATACATCTACCCCTGATAACCACTATTCACCAAAAAGCAATAAAAAATACTGAAAACCAAAAAACAAATAATACCCGACTGGCTTCAGAGTGCAAATTTTACGGTTCTACTAAGTATTCAATCCTCTTTCACCTTGATTGTTCAAAAGGCCACTGCCAATCTTACCCCCTGGCTAAAGAAGATTGAATATGGTCAGCTGTTGTACCCCACAATTTTATCTCTTCATTTTTATAATAATTGTCTTATACTTTATCATCATATGCATCCATATATGTCATTAAGTCAAATACTCATGGAATCAAGGCATATCTCTGCAAGAAAGAGTTGTAAAAATTTATTGTTCTGTTAAACAACATTGTGAAGCAGAAATCGGGGTTCTCAAATTTTAAATTCACTCCGCATGATTTCCAAGATATCCAATAAATAACTAAGCAAGTCATAATCATATTAAGATCATGTGTCTCAATGCACTTTAAATGGTGCAGAAAGTCAAGCGTTTCATTTGATTTGAGACAGTGCAAACATGAATTCAGTATTGTGCGTTCCAAGCTCAGAAATTCATAACTTGAGATTGAAAAATGGTTTTGGAATGATTATACAGTATTTGGAACCGTCTTTAGGTCTTCTTCATTTCACATGTTCGTGTCGAAGGTTAATTTTGTATGGAAGATTTTCTAAAGCGCAAAATACTCGATATGCGGTATACAATGAATATACCATTTTTCTGGTTTTCAGATGCTTAAAAATTCATAACTTCTTACTGTAATGTCATATTTGAGTGGTTCTTGAAGAATTTAAATTGTCTTGTTATTTCCTCCAACTTTCGTGTTTTGCTCGAAAGCCAATTCATTAAGGAAGATCTCCGAATACGTGAGTACTTAGAAGCGATACAATGAAAAAACAGTGAAAATACTGTGTTGAACCGTTATTTTTCGGATGTTCAAAAACTCATAACTTTCTCCCCTTTGAGATTTTTGAGTGGTTCTTTGGGAGAAAAATTCGTCTTGATTTTGTCTTTGATCTGTATGTTCGGGTCAGAAGCTAATTCTTTGCAGAAGATTTCCAAAAGTGCTAATTACCAGAGAAAATTGCGTGTTGAAGTTGTTTTATAACGGTCTATTTTTTGATATTATAAAAATTGTAACTCTCTCGATTTTTATCATATCAGGATGATTCTTAAAGCATTGGTTCAAAAATTTGTCTACTACAACTTTGCTTCAGGCCTCAAGTTCAAACAGTATTCTGAAGGCTTCCATTTATGGTCCATTTCGCAAGTGGAACAATAAATTAAGCTGAAACTGAAAAAAAGTTTGTCCGAGGAAAAACTTCTCGTTGCTCCAATGGCCATAAGTTCTTCGTTTTTTGTCGTATCGCATCCGTTCTTTCGGCATCACGTCATAAATTTCTTCATTTTAATTTTTGCCTCAAGGCTCGAGTCGAGATTTCTCACTGATGATGACCTTGTATTTTCTTCTTGCATTGTGCATTAAATTTGTTGACAGTGTCAAAATAAGGCCCAAATCAAATTCAAATCTATGTCCCAATTGGAGGGAGTATATTTCAAAAGTCATATTTCAAAAGAGGAGACTCTCATTTTCACAAACCTCTCAAATTTCTTATCTCTCTTCTCTCAAAGATCAAAACCAACTCTCTCTAACTTTTTCTCAAGATCTTCATCAAGTTAATAACAACTACCGACCGATCCTCCTCCGTGCTAACAACCGTCGGACCGCCCTCAAACTCCCTTTGTTCACGGTGCGAAGACCACTTGTCTCCCTCCACCACTTTCGTGCAAGTTCGGTCGTGATCTCCTCCGTCCTCCGATCGTACTTCCGACATTTTCTTTCTTCTTAGATTCTCTTTTGTTCGGTAATTTTACATAATCTCTTGCACTTAATTGATTATTATATAATTGATTATGTGAATTGAGATTAATTTGAGTTGAAATTCTTGAATTATACTTGATTGTTAAGATTAATTTGATTTGAATTTTAATGTGAATTGAATTGTGGAAATTACTTGAGATACTTGATTCATGAGCTTGTAATAATGTTGAAATCTGGAATTGGTTGAGTAATTACATAATCGATATAGATCTTGAATTTTATTCGGAAAATTGATGTTGATTTTTGAACACAGAATTTTAGATCTAATATTGATTATGGAATGTTGATGAGGTTTAAGTTGTAAATTCATGAGTTAATGCAACCTTTCGATCGATTTGTTTATGAATTCAATTTTTCAAAGTTAAAACTTCAAATCCAATAAGTTGCATTAACACTTGAAATATGTTGTTTTTGACTTGAACTATGTGGATTTTATTCATTTGTAAAGTTCTTATAGTTTCTAAGCGATGATACATGAACCAGTAAACGTCTTTGCATCCGTTTATGAGTTTTTAAACTCATTTCTATTCATTACCGATATATGTATACATTGTTGTCATACGGTGGCAGAACCGACTGTTATACTGGTTTGCATTTTATATTCACAAATGTTGCGGTAAGCAAGAGTCGCCACCGACTTTTATTTCGTCCAACAAAGGAAAAGGAAAAAGAACAGAAAAAACCTTTTTCGAGATGTTTCTGAGTACCGGGGTAGATTATAGAAAGGAAAGGTGTTAGCATCCTTTCTATCCGTGGTTTTCCACGGGCTCTTAGGTACTTTCTCATTTTGAAATTGTATGTGTGTGTTTTGAAAAGTTTTTGTTTAACTTCGTGATAACCCTTGTATCTGTCGTCAAGAGTGTGACGAAGTTGTTTTTGAAAACTATTTTGAAAGTGTTTGTGAAAAAGAGATTTTATTGTTTTGAGCAAGTACTTAAGAGTTTCCACCTACACGAAAAAGATTGTTCATTTTCTCGTTTCCTTTAGACAGTGCTATCCTACTATTAGTGAGTAGGTAGCCCTATCGTTGGATGTTGAAGGACTATCGAAAGGGACTCTATGGTCATCGAAGGAAGCATGTAAAGATATCTTAGCATTCGAAGGGAGTGTCATCATATAGGCAACATCGAGGGACAAGATCATTTCTCGTAGGCAAATCGAGGGAGGTTAGGGACCATGATATTTATGATGACTTTAGAATTAAGGGTCTTTGCTAAGACATCCCTACGTTCGAGGGACATGACCACTATTTTCCGAGGCAACCAAGTGAGGTATATCCTAAGGGTGCATATGTGCAAGGTGTGTTATGTTCAGTTATTTTAGTCTTGTGTTAAGTTTGCTAATGTTTGATTATTCTTTCCATACAATCCTATTAGTCATACATCTAGCAGTTAATAATTGTGGTAATTTAAAAGTACAGAAATATAAAACCTAGCTATTACAAGGCTTCAGAGAGGGGGATTATGTACATATCCAAAACTGGGGAAAAAAATAAATAAAAGCGGTAAAGGTCCTACTAATCATCTATTACATTCCAATATACAGTTACAATAATAAAATAAAGTGCGAAAGAATAATAACGCACAAATTTGAAAAGACGTCTAAAAATCCTAAGATATAAAAAATCTTTTTGTTGTTTTCTGTTTTAATTTATAAAAATTGTTTAAGTTAAAAAATAATTGATCTAGATCTATATTTAAAAAAAAAGTTAATTATTAAAGAAACATGAAGTTTAAATAAAAGAAATTAATTCTATGTTTTTTGGTATTTTTGTTACGAAAAGGAAAATGAATTAAAATGAAATTAAACTTAAGTTCTATTAATTTTAATTTAAAAAAAAAGTTAAAGTGATTAGTTAATTAATTTACCAAAATCAAAATTTAATTAAGAAAAAATCCTAAATCTATTTTTATGTGATTTTGATATTTGTTTATTGATTAAAATAATAAAAAAAGATTAAAAGAAATAAATAAAATGAATAAAACAAGAAAATAAAGATGAGCGTAGTAGCAAAAGTAAACAGGGGGTGCAATCATCAGAAATCCCTAGGCCCGAATCTTCGAAAGCTCGTGCTCTAACCATGGTGTTTTTAAATTTTTGCCTGGAACCTCTGATTCAACCATCCATAACTGTTCTATATAAACTAAAACAAATGTTAGCATGCCATGAAATGTGATTAAAATTAGAGATTCGAAGTTTAAAATTTTACCAAACCGGTGTTGTCAAATGGGGGCGGGTTAGGCGTGTGATGGATTGCTCTTGGGCCTTGTAAGACTCCTGAGGACTTCACGAGGATGGTTTGAGGCTTGATGTCAGTCGAGAGAGACCGGAACCTCGAGATATGACTTGCACTAATTCTTTGATTTTTGGAGAGCTTTTTGAGAGCTTTTTAGAGAGGAATTTTGTTTCTTTCAAGATTGTATGGCTCTATATTTATAGAGGAGAATGATGAGACAAGAAATCATGGAAATAATATTCCTCATAATGGTGTGTTTTAAGACCATTATCAAAATTTGAAAAAAATACCATATTTGATGATTTTATGCCATTTTCACATGTGGATGAACTTTGACATATTTTAAGGGTTATTGCACGAAATAAATTGACATCAACCAGCATAAAACTTTCCCAAAATGGATTCACATCAAAATTTACATTATTTCTATTATTTATTTATTTTAATTCTGAATTTACATTATTTAATTCACAACTTTACTGGCCGGTTTAAATGTTGGCGCGTTTATTCTAGCTAGAAGCTTATAGTTCTGATCTATTTTTTGTTCTATTGTATTGATAAACTAACACCCAACGCAGTTGGTCAGAAGAAGGAAGTCAGAAGTTCATGATTCTATATTCGATCCCAGGCGTGACCTTTTGGCATTTTCCCCTTTGTATTTACCAGATCCAGCGCCTGCACTTTCTAAGGATCATCTTCTCGACCCATCAACCAGGACCAGATCAAGCACCCTCTGGTCAAGATCTGCTGGGTCCACAAGCCAGGAACAAGCCCAGTACCATCATCCTCTGATCACCATCCGATGGACCATCATCCTCTAGATCATCATCCTCTGATCACCATCCGCTGGACCATCATCCTTTGGACCATCATCCTCTGATCACCATCCTCTGGACCACCATCCCCTGATCAGCGTCACTGACAGCAGGCCCTTGGGTTATTTCTTATTTTTCTCTAACTTACCTTTCTTTAGTTATTCTGTTTTTTATCAACACCAAAATTATATTTTTTTTACCCACAAAAATCATAAAATCAATTTTCACGAAATTTAGAATTAGGTTTTTTATTTATTTTATCTAATTTAATTTAATATTAGTCTAATTTAATTTAGGATTAATTCTAACTTTTTTTCTTCATATATTTAAAACTAATTAGAAAAATTAGGGTTTGTTATTGATTTAATTTTTATTTTCTTTCCTCAAAACCAAAAATACAAAATAGGTTGATTTAATTATTTTTCTTAAATTTTAAATTAATTACTAATTAGGTTTTATTTATTAAAATCCGATTTTCACAAGACAATCAAAAACCACAAAAAAATGATTTTTCTTTTAATTAGGTTTAGTCGGGGTCAAAACCCTAAATCTTTCGCTTTCAATTCATCGCGTGCGTTTATATTTTCTTGCAAATATTAATGTAACTGCTCACAGAATGTAATAGTTTAATTAGGGTTTTTATTTTATTTATCGTTTTACGGGTTTTTTGGGCTATGTAAATTAATCCCTCCCCTGAAGCCTTGTGATAGCGTAGGTTTTACTTTTCCGCATTTTATTTCTCGTAAATATTAACTGTTAGATGTATGTTAATAGGATTGTATGACAAGACTGCATGACAATTTAAAATGGCTAGCAAACCTTAATGACCTTCAGTAAATGGTCATTAAGTATAGGGTGTCTTAGTGGTTTCCCTCTTGTCTAACAAAGATCAAAAGTCCCGTTCGGAAATGTTGCCTCGGAAATGTTGCCTCGAATATGATCTAATACATTAGGGTTATTACTAAGACGTCCTAACATTGCTTTAGTGATCGTACGTCCCTTTCGAATTGACCCTTACAACTCCAACGACGGTGCTACCTATTTCTCAATAGTAGGATAGCGCTGTCTAAAGGAAATAAGAACATAAACAATCTTTTTTCGAGTAGGTAGATGCTAGTAGGTACTTCCTCAAAATCAAACTTTTTCACACCATACACTTTTCAAACCAAGTTTTCAAAAACAACTTCGTAACACTCTTGAAGACAGAAGCAAGGGTTAAAATGAAGTAAAACACAACTGTTTTCAAAACAAACACACACAAGCAATTTTAAAATAATGAGCAAGTACCTAAGAGCCCATGGAAAACCATGGATAGAAAGGGTGCTAATACCTTCCCTTTCTATAATCTACCCCCCGTACTCAAAATCTCGAAAAAGGAATTTTTCTGTGCTTTTATCCTTTCCAATTGGATAAATAAAAGTCGGGTGGCGACTCTTGCTTACCGCGACATTTTGCAAACACAAAACGCAAAATGCAAACCAACATTTCTCGAAATAGTCCGGTTCTGCCACCGTATCACACTGAGGGTTGCTTCGAGATGAAAGCCTGGACAATAGGGCTATGAGAAGGAACCTGAGTTGTAGGGTTACTTCGAAATGAGAGCCTGGACAGTAGGGCTATGAGAAGGAACCTGGGTAGTAGGGTTTACTTCGAAATAAAAGCCTGGATAGTAGGGCTATGAGAAGGAACATGGATAGTAGGGTTACTTCGAAATGAAAGTCTGGATAGTAGGGCTATAGATAAGGAACCTGGATAGTAGGGTTACTTCGAAATGAAAGCCTAGATAGGAGGGCTATGAGAAGGAACCTGGATAGTAAGGTTACTTCGAAATGAAAGCCTAGATAATAGCGCTATGAGAAGGAACCTGGATAGTAGGGTTACTTCGAAATGAAAGCCTGGATAATATGGCTAAGATAAGGAACCTGGATAGTAGGGTTATTCGAAATGAAAGCCCAGATAGTAGGACTAAGAGAAGGAACATGGATAGTAGGGTCCACTTCGAAATGAAAGCCTGGATAATAGGGATAAGAGAAGGAACCTAGATAGTAGGGTTCCCTCGAAATGAAAGGTTGGATAGTAGGTCTAAGAGAAGGAACTTTGATAGTAGGGTCACTTTGAAATGAAATCCTGAATAGTAGGGCTAAGAGAAGGAACCTGGATAGTAGGGTCACTTCGAAATGAAAGCCTGGATAGTAGGGCTAAGATAAGGAACCTGGATAGTAGGGTTACTTTGAAATGAAAGCCTGGATAGTATGGCTAAGAGAAGGAACCTGGATAGTAGGGTCACTTCGAAATGAAAGCCTGGATAATAGGGCTAAGAGAAGGAACTGCTAGATTAGGGTTACTTCGAAATGAAAGCCTGATATTAGGCTAAGATAGGGAACCTGAATATTAGGGTTACTGAGAAATGAAAGCCTGAATAGTAGGGCTAAGAGAAGGAACCTGGATAATAGGGTCACTTCAAAATGAAAGCCTGGATAGTGGGGGTAAGAGAAGGAACTTGGATAGTAAGGTTACTTCGAAATAAAAGCCTGGATAATAGGGCTAAGAGAAGGAACCTGGATAGTA